>CBVK0100940376.1:0-19058 GCA_900067695.1 Picea abies | reverse complement strand
TAATAAATGAGAAAGCCCTAAACAACCAAAACCCTAACCTTGAGAGATGAAAGGCCAAAAGGTTTGTGGGCCCCGATGAGGGTAGTTGATATGTCAACTTCTCGAGGGAACAACGTTTGCATATGATCTCCATTTGGGGTGCTCGGTACCTCATCGAAAAGGGATATCCAAGGAGTACACATTCTATTTGTCCTGGGATTTTTTTTTACTTGCATGTAAGGCACTGTCGAGCCAAAAAATGTCATTGAGGGCCTCAAAATGGCCCCAGAAGTTTGGGACCCAAAAACACGTAGAAAAAAACTACCAAGATGGAAACTATATTTTGAGCTAGTGGAATAGGTGGGTAAAAACTACCAAGATGGAAACTATATTTTGAGCTAGTGGAATAGGTGGGTGACCACCGATGTCCACCTGGATCATTCCTCCCCCCATAGGAAGCATTGGTCTCCATTGTGTTGAGTGCCCCCATCGAATGGGAAACTTTTGTTGAACTTTACGCTTGGTGAGCCACTTGCCTTGGTGCAGTAATTTCCCTTCTTTGACAACCCGATAGAGTTGGATATTTTGTTGGTGGGTGCCCTTAACCTTTGTTTACATGATCCAATCAATGTTTTTCTGCTCCATGCAGTTAGGGTTGAGCTTTGTAGTTTTCAACTGCTCTTCCACTTCTGATGTGTCTAGTAGTGGTAGAAAATATGGCCGAAGGAGGTCTACATTGAATACTGGGTGCAATCCAAGGAAGGGGGGAATACTTAACATAAAATACTTTCCACCCATAGCCTTGGTGATGGTGTAAGGTCCATAGCGAAGTGGATGCAACTTCCAATGTGGTCTTGTAAGGTGTTATTTTTGCAAATGTAACCAAACCTTGTCTCCCACCTGAATGTAAGGTGTTATTTTTGCAAATGTAACCAAACCTTGTCTCCCACCTGAAACTTGTGGGGAACCTAGTGTTGGTCATGGAGTTTCTTGTACTTAGCATTGGCTTTCTGCAAAATATCATGGACCTTTTGGTGGATGTGTTGAATCCATTCAATGAATTTGGTGGCTTTATCAACCTCATATTGAGAATGGGAATATTTTGTCAGTGTGGATGCAAGGGGCAGTGCTACATCAATGGGGCCCAATGGTTGAAATCCCAGGCCCATCTAAAAATGGTTGTGGTCGATCGAGCTATGGAGGGATTCGTTGTAGCTATGGAGGACATAGTGTTGATGCGAGGAATGGAAAGTCCTCGCTCAAGCATTTTCGAATCTCACTAAGCTAGGGTGAGATAGGCGAGAATGTTACCATGGGCTTATAGCATATTCAAAATTATCATTTAGTCCTCAAGAAATATATTCTTGGGCCTGATGTTATTATCAAGTTATGTGCTTTTGCTAAAAAAATGTATAAACATTTATGTATAAATTTTATGAAAATTTAAATGAACGAAATAAAGAATACATACAATCTAAAAACCATTAACCACAAGTTTCAATTGAGAATAAACCAGACTTTTATTAACGATGACTTTTATGAGTTACAACCAAATGCCTCTTTTCAAACCCCTATGAGGGTATGGACCAAAATCATCTTATAAGTCTAGGATGGAATTTTAACAATCATACAAAGACAACTGATGTCTGAAAGAAAAAGGCCAAGACTGAAATGTATTGGATCAAACAAGCCGCAAGCTTATCAAGTCTTGACTCTGCAAAATAGTCTTATTCAGAACTAAAAATTAATTCATGAATTCTAAAGAAACTAAAGAAACTCTCAATATATATTAATGACCTTCTGGAGCATGTCAAAAGTCTATGCTTCTTAGCCCTTTCTTCTCTTCCACCTTTAGAATGATCCTGCTGACAACAAGAGGATTTAGCTCTTATATAACTCAAAAAATGAAAGAATGGATATGAGAAATCTCAATTTGAAATAAGAGAAAACCTTATCAGAAGTATCTCTCTCTAATTTCTCATGTCCACTTTTTTCTTTGTTTCCTTCTTTTATTCTCCAAAAGGTAATTTCAAGTAGTTTAACTACTTTAGTTACTAAAGTTAAATAACTTTAGTTAATAATAGGACAAGTATATTTATGATAAAGATAAATAATAAATAAATATAATAAGTAATAGGTGGGGGCCCTTTTATGTCTTTATTTGTTTAATTTTCTAATCATTCCCTTGTTTCTCCAAAATCATAACCATACTTTGTGCACAAATTATCATAACAAAAAATATAAACAACAGCTAAAATAATCATGCCTCGTAGATAATAACACTTGTATCTCCCAAAACTTTTAAGCGTGATATAAATTTCTTCAAAATAATAGTAATAATATATGTTGTCCAAAAATTTGTGTCTCAAAGTCAAATAGATGTCACCATAAAAATAAAATTAAATTAAAAGTCATATTTTTTGTGTGCAGTTGTATGTCTATGTGCACTACCCTCTGGTAATGTTGCTTTATGCTTTATCAAATAAACATTTGCAGATTTCTTCTCTTCGCCCTTTGAAATTTATGGGTGAATTTCATCAAAGGTGATCTTTCTCACACCATCTTCAAGTCTAAGTGGCAAGGATTCAATGGTGTAAGCAGATGTTAAAGAGGAGTTTGAACTGACTGATATGGCAGGCATATTTCCCCTACTTGTTTGTGTCTCAATAGCAAGGGCTTTGAAATTTTTTGGGAGCTGAGGAGAATGTACATGTGAAGCTACAAAAGAAATTGGTAGTAAAGGGGGTGGAGGAGGATGAGTTAATGACATGGTTGGCCAATGACCGACACTAGAAGGGGGATTAACTAGTGCATTGTTCTAGCCATTATTGACTGGAGTTTGAGGTTGTACATGTGGTTGATTAGGGATATCACTGATGCTAGGATGAGACTGAAGATCATTAGGTTGAAAAGGAGGTCTAACTTGTGGTTGGTGGGGCTAAAAATTTGGGTGTCCCATGAGGTTCAAGTAACCAGTCTGAACTAACTGATCATCCTCTTGTTTCTCCCTCTCTGGAAAAAGGAATTTGGCCCTCTGCCCATGTTTCCCATATTTCCTCTATTGTTGGACCGATTACTGCCTCTACTAAAAAAGATCATATAATACATTCATTTCAAAATTAGCACATATATAAGACACAGCATATAAAACATCAAATACCATTTGTCAACGTGACTAAATTTGGCTCTAAGAATAACACGATGATGCAACATAAAAAAGGAAATGAACAGGAAAAATGAGTCCAGGGAAATCAATAGAACTTCTTCGCACACACCAAACTTCTCTTTTAAAATCTGAAATATGTTATGAGAATTTTCACTTACACAAAGCATTTTCTTTTATAAATGTGAACAGGTATGTGTATGAAGAAGGAGATTTATATGACTGAGAGTATGATAAAAGAGAAGCAACTTGCAAAAAGTGATAATGTGATAGGAATTGCATGATAGACTGTTCAAATTTAAAACATTAAATAATGCATGTACATTTTCCTCATAAAACTAATAAGATTTCAAATTATTATCATTCATACATACAAGTTGTAAATAATCATCATTTTTTGCCCATCATTCATCATATTGTTCATTCTTTCTTGCCAAACTAAAAATCATTCATATGTCCTCTTTAAACTACATATACTTATGTAAAATGATATTTATGATGGGACAAGTGAAAGTCTGTGTAGTTTAAACTTTGGCCATCGACACTTGAATCCAATTAATATGTAAGTACTTATGTCATCCTTAAGATAACACGAACAATCGAGTCATTACAAGTAATATATCTATTGTCCAAAATGATTTTCATACATTTGATATATCTTTTATAGTCTCTGTAATCTTTAGTTTTTCAAACTTAGTCAAACAACATCCATACATAATACAAAACAATATTGGCTCATAGATTCTTATTAACTTTTTGTTATGGCATAAATCTCATGGGGATCTCAACAATATTGGCTCATAGATTCTTATTAACTTTTTGTTATGGCATAAATCTCATGGGGATCTCATTGAATGAACAACAAGATCTCCATAGGATCTGCCCTTGATCCTAGATAGAAGAGGGTTTAGACTTCAATGGTTCTCTTAAATATAGATCCAAACACATAGATTCATTACTAACCTAAGTAGTGGTGGAGATTGCATACCTTTCTCATAGGTTGTCCTTTGTATATTCTAGCTATTGTAGTCCTAAATATCCAGCTTCATGCTCCACGACCTACTTCCCGCATACAAAAGAAAAGAAATACCTATCTACCTCTCTACTTGGGATTAGAATCCTGGATCTAATTTGACTCTAATCAGATCTATAATAGAATGAATCATATATAAACATTTATGAATTGAACACAAATGATATGGAGGAAAACCATTGACATGACTATTTTGGATGATCAGTTGAGTGAAGGATTTAGGTGATGGGAGCATGATGGAGCTCGTGAAAAACTTGAAAGTATGAGTGGAAAAATAACACAAGGACAAGACATTTTGGGAAAACTTAATACAAATTAGCAGGTGATAACATATTCAAAGTATTAATCTACTTCATGAAGTAATCAATCACCAACTTCTCAGTCAAATTCAGTAGGATCCATGAATTTTGGGACATGTTCTCAAATTGGCTTAGGGATTTCATCTAATGGTGTACTTCAGATTCAAGAACCATGCCCATAGAAAATACACTAGTTGATGTAACAAATCATTATAACATGACTGGAAAACATATAGTAGAATATGTTGCAAAATCATCTAGCCCTGTACCATTAGTATTTGTTCAATATTCTTCATCGATGGCATCATCGACCTTAGTCACTCTTGCAGTTGATTCTCAGTCAAATACACAATCAATTGGGGTTCAACCTAGTTCTCTAATCCGAAATCCATTTGTAACTGGTGCTCAAACCATAATTTCCTCACTTGGTCACAACAAGTCTGCAGGGGGATCCTTTCAAGGTATCAATTGCCTATTCTATTGCATGAGGACATGGAAAAACTCAGGAATGTGGGAGATGTTGGGCCACCATTTTGGTATCTTTTTTACTATCATTTTGTCCCATTTTGACCCTTTTTTTCCATCCATTTTACCTCATCATTGTTCCTTCTTACAATATTCCCTTGCAATTATCAAGATAAGTTCCATTGCAAACGTGTAATATGTTAAGTTGTTAATTTCATTAATTTCCCTTATTTTTTATGAATTAAAAAGAATTAGACTTGGTATTTCCAATGATGGTTTATGCAGTTCAAATTTGGTAGCATAGATATACTAATGGAATTCTTGTAGTGGCTTGTTTCTAGAAGTAGTTTTGCCATGGACTTTTCAGATAGATGAAGACGAATTTCAAAAATCCAAGACGTGGGTTTTGTGTCGAGCATGATAATTTGAGTTATAGGTTGGTAGATTTCTCAGAAAATGTACGACCAGGGACATATGGGTTGATATTCAAGATGGATCTTCTTAGAAATCTTGTAGCGCCCTGAATTCTTGTAGTGCCTCAATGTTCAGGATGGTTGTTCATCTTGTGGACAAAGTTTGGAATATGGGTTTTGTCAAGGATCATCTTGTTGTGCTTCTTTGTTATTCAAATAGATCCAATAGACATTAGTTGACCTCCATTTCCTTAATCAAGTTTTTGTTGGTTTATATCCATGCATATGGGATTCAGTCTCCTTTTGTTGTAAGCACTTTCCTTCTATGAGATGTAAGCTAAATGTAAGGGAGATTTCAAAGAAGGGGGGATATTTTTAGCCAGAGATAGGAAGGAAAAGGGCCAAGAATCTCTTTAGACACTATACCATGTTTTTGTGATGAAATAAAAGGATTGGTTCTATGCATAATAATTTGTCAATCTCTTGAGTTTGAAAGTGTGTGAAAGGTGTCACTCTAAGTGAAGGCAAGGCTCCCTTCATCTCAAAAACATGCCTCATTTAGATTTTGTTTATGATTTTTCATTTTTTTTTTAGTTTCTTTATGCATTTCCATTCTCTGTAGTAAGATAAAATTATCAACTAGTGTGAGTTTAATCGATTTGATTGCAATTTAATTTAATCTTGGTGTGAGTTTATTTAATTCCTCAGTGCAATTTAATTTAATTTTGTGTGAATTGAAAAATTAGTTTCTGATGGATCAAATCGACATGCTTCATTTTCAGTCCTTGGTCAGGAACAAGAACATAATACCCTATAAACAATAGATTGTTAAGAGTTGCATTGCTACACATACATGTCATTTAATTCCTCATTGACTGACAAACTTCTAATGTAAAGAAACTTGTCTATATTAATTAGTTATGTATTTTGATTGCATATATCTCTGAACAAGGGTTTCTTTAACATAATTAGTTTTGTCTTGTGTCTTATGGTTTAACAATTACCAGCTTGATCCATGATCTAAGAGTCATAGTATCAAAGTGGATTCATTTTTTCATCGTTTTGAAGTTTCTTTCATCAACAAAAATATATTAGATTAAGCTCTGATATTGCATATACTTTTCTTCAATATCACAAGTGTTATACTTTTATTTTCCACCATAGGTTGTGCAAGAATGTTATTAGATGTTATGAGGATAGAATTATGTAATTGAGTAAAATTATTATAATTATTTCTTTGTGAAATAATTATGAAAATTTTAATCAATTACGTAATCATAGCCTCATAGAATCTAATAGCATGCTTGCACAACCTATGGTGGAAAATAAAAGTATTGGGATAAATCTCATAGGGATCTCACTAGTTGGAAAAAAAGAGGGTCTTCCTATTGATCCTAGACAGAAAGGGGGCTATATTCCTATGGATTTCCTAGATGCAAGTAAATTATTTTCCTTTTAACCAAGAAGGGGATTGATCATACCTTTAGATAGATGGTTTTCCTCGCATGTCCCGACTATTGCAGCTCTTGATATCCAACTCCAACTCCTACAATATTCTTCCTTCACAAAAGGATACAAACAACCACATATCTACTATCCTTCTGGTGTTAGGAAAACCAAATTCACTAGATCTATCTTGATCTATTTCTCTTAAGATCAGATCCAAACATTTATAAATTAAATACAAACAATTTGGGGGAAAACCAATGTTCTATTAATGAATACAAAAGAAATACATCAAATATTCATACCTTATATATTGATGCTTCCTCATAGTTCCAAGTTACCCATGCTCCTCCTTGGCCTGTTGAGCTTCTCTCTCTATTTTGCTAGCATAACCACCCTCAAAACTCCTCTCCACATCTCCTTGATTTGGCCTCTTCTTATAGTATTTTAGAATATATTGAAGATAGGCTTCATGACATGTGAATTAGGTGGATACAAGTCATATATAGTTTGATATCATGTGAACTAAGAAATTACAAGTCATATATAGGCTTGATGGCATGTGAACAAGTCATATATAGGCTTGATGGCATGTGAACTAAGAAATTACAAGTCATGCATAAGTTCCATGCTTAATTATGAGCTTTTTCCAACCCATTATGAACTTTTTTTCTATTATGAGATTTTTTCTCAAGTTATATGCTCAATTATGAGCTTCTTCCAACTCACTATGAACTTTATTTTCAATTATGATTTTATTCTCCATTATAAAATAATTTTTATTTCATAATTATTAAATTGTGACAAAATAATTATTTCCTTGTGAAATAATTATGAGAATTTTAATCAATTATGTAATTCTAGCCTCATAACATATAATAACATGCTGCACAACCTATAGTGAAAAATACAAGTATAACAGATGCTCCCTAATGTGTGAGGTTAGAAGAGGAACTGATGGTCGAAATACATTACGAAAATTCATGGTGACGACTGGCATAAGGAACGAGCTTGGAGATCAAAGAACCAGTGAGTACCTACAATCATACATCAAGGATGAGAGCATATATACACCATCCCATATGTAGACATACTCAGACTTTGAATGAGCATGGCCGCCAAAAAATACACTGCGAATCCATGATATGAATTTCTATATGATGGCCACGAAAGAATACATGGTGGATCCATGTCATCAATAATACCATAGCCACGAGACAATACAATGTGAATCTACATCATGAACACAATCATAGACACCAAAAATTACAATGTGGATCTATGACACAACATATAGATATCGGGAAGAAATTGAACACTAAGGAGAGTGCCCTCGAAGTCTTCAGTGTGCTCATATACAAGTGATATACTCCATCACAACTAGGGAAGGGGTGTTGTAAAGGAATAATGTGGCCCCAAACCCAAGGTATTCATCCCAACCCTGATGGTACAAATCTACAACATGTGAATAGATGAACTGATGTCGAGCAAGGTAGAAACCATCTGATTACTAGTCATTGATGCATACCATTAACAGACACGAGGGGACCCATCGATGATGAAGATGGAGCCCAAGGTACCTAGTACAATCTAATGAGTGTGAATAGATGAGTTGGTGTCAAACACTCTTAGAATCAATCGAACAGGGGTTAATAATTTAAACCCACTTTTGATCGTGAGGAGGCCTACCACTAATTACTGCAAGCTCCAAGGTACTAGCTAGTTTCTAGATATGTTTCCTAGCTAATGTGTTGAATTTGATAGGAATAGATCCATCAAAGGAGGGCCTTAATGTATCCCCCATCAATCGACATGAAACATACACAAAGAGATTATGTGAAGAGATAGTATCACTAAGTACAACTAACACAGGGATGGTTGACTTGGAAAGTCAACAAAATAGTAGATGGCCAACTCAGGCTTAAACTTCCCTTGAACATATAACATGACACAATGGTGACTTGGTAGCAAGACACAAGAGTTGGACGAATATAGTGCAACAACGCAGAAGGCATTGAAGCACTCTCCATGACTACTAGAAGAGTAATCAATCAGAGGAGTATCTCTGACTCATATTACCCGGACGACTCTTAGGAAATATAACACCAAATTGTATGATGAGGACTCAAATAGGTGCCATGTTCAAGGGCGACTTAACTAACGTTGCCATTTTGATAATAAATAGATGGTGAAAACCCCCCACTCTTTTTATATTTTTTTGTATTTTTTGTCTCCTTCATGGTTTAACGAGCATGAAATAATGATGCAAGTATGCTAGGTCTCCTTCACGGTTTAACGATCATGAAAGAATGATGCAAGTAAGCTCATTCTCCTTCATGGTTGAACGAGAATGAAAGAATGACACAAGTAAGCTCGATACCTTTTTCGTGTCCTTTTACGAGTCTGAAAAATAGATAAAAGTATACTCGGCAGGAGAGAACGAGTGGCTTAACAGCATGCTCCTATGTTCCAAATGCATGGAACCAACCTAAGCAATGAGCAATGAAAATGGCACTGGAAAGTGAGATCCACTCTTAGCAGTTCTTCTCTCTCTGGGTAGATGGATTGAAAATGGAGGACAAATAATGCAAGAGGTGGATGGTCAAGGCTATTGCAATAGTGGTAAATAGGATATGAGAAAACAACAACACATTGGCAGGAAGCATAACACGGCCAACAAATGCATAGGTGACCATTAAGAAACAAGAAAAATGTTCAGGAACCCCCACGGGATATGGCCAGAATATAAATGAAGAGAGGAAAATGAGTCTCAATCTTCAAGTCATGGGGGGGCTAAAGGAGGGATCCCGAGCCTATGGGAAAATGTAGCATGGGAACCAAATGGAAATCCATGTGATAACTAGGGTGCCCATGGAGAGTAGGCACTATCGAACTGGTTATGACGTGAAAAAGGAGTGGCTAGTGTCGCAACCAGTCGGGTTCGAACCTAACGCATAACATTGGAAATATGGACAATTTATAATGTGGAAACATCTATCCATGTATGCCAATTTAGAAATATATACGTCAAGTCTAGTGGATGTCGCCATCTTCATAAAAAAAAGTCCCTAGAATCCTGTCAAGCACATGTAAACTAGATTATGAGGTCAAAACGCATAATTAAATCTCAAAAAAGAAAATATTTTTGGATTTTTGGGATATGATATATGCAAAACAAAAGCACTCACACCACACACCTATGTAAAAGGCACTACACATATTGATATTTTACAAAAAATAGATCCCATTGCGAGGCTCGGGCCAAGGATATTTTTCATAATCAGTGAACTCATGAGCCGATGTTGGCATCATATGGCACACCATGTCGAGGCCATGCCACATAGGAATGAATTTTTTCAATCGAATACACTCATCAGGAGTGGTTACGTGAGCTACGGAAGCTCCTTGATGGGGTCCATCAAGACATGAAGGAAGTACAAAACATGAATTTTTGAAGGAAAGGGAAGCATAGAATTTGGTGGCAAGTTCTGAGAAAGATATCTGAGGCAAAAAAATTTCAAGACTAGGAGGGCTACTAGATGCTCTGGAAAATTTCCCCAGTCTCGGGTCTAGGCTCATCATGCTAACTCTCATTTGTTCTAAATGAAGACAAGATGATTGATGCATCACCTCATCCCTTGGATTTTCGATGGAATCCATGACTTCCAAGATGGCCTCTTCTGAAGGCATCTCAGTATCTAGGAAATCATGTGAATGTAGAGAGTCAACAACCCATTCAGGTGGAATAGGTTGATCACACTCCATATGAGGATAGAGTTGTTGACCAGTATCATCAGATGTTGATGGGATTTTTGGATCGACAATCTCAACCGCGGTGAGTGGTATGGATGCTCTAGATGATTCAACATCCTCGAAATGAGGTACCACCCAAGGGTCGACAGACCCAAGGGATCCACTGATAAATTTTGAAATCATGTTGATAGGAGATACATTGGAAGTGGGAGATGGTGGGGGAAGGGGAAATATTCCCATCAATGAAGGATATTTGAACATCCCCGCACTGATGTTAACGAAATATTGTGTGGTATCACCAACAAAGGGTACATTTATCCCTGCATTTGATCCAATATTTGGGGTATAGAACGCGATTTGATCAATCGTAACGAGTTTCCCTTGGTGAGGGCAGCGTAGGACCCTAAAGACTGACGAGACAATTGTAATCATCTCATAGAACCAAGTACACTCGAGTAATAGATTGTACTCAAGAGGTGTGTCGACATCCTCCATATCAACAAAGACAGTTTTACCACCTAACTAGATGGGTAAGGTGGTGATTATTCCATGGGGTTCAAACATGTGTCTGTCGAATTCTTTCGATGGTGTTGAAGACATGTTGAGATTAGAAGAGCCAATGGCCTTCCAACAAGAAATAGATATAATGCAAGTCGAGTCTCATTCATCAACTATTGTTCGAAATATTTTTTTCCCATCGTTCACACTTTGATCTGGAAGGTTACTTGATGGGAGAGCCTATGAGTAACCTGAGATCAATCAAAGGTCATATAGCTCGACTTTGCGGGATCATCCCCACTTATGGTAGATAGCAATGCTTTCAACTGTGTTGGGCAGCTTTGGATAACTTCAAGCACACACATGGCACATGGTGACTAGGACAAGTCTTCCACAATATTGTAGTTGTGGGCAACCCAGGTGTTGGGATTGTGTGTCGTGCGTCGAAGAACACCCTTCGAGGGGGGTGAAGCATTGCGTCAAAATATGGCTTCTCTATCTGAATAGGGACTCTAGGTTGGGATGAAGATGTTTCTTTTGAGGCACCATGGGAAGGCTCGAAAATGTCATAGTTCTTGGCCTGAGTCTACAAGTTGACTGTGTGGTCACACATGAATACAGAAGCATTTGAGGAAGACCTCTCATGATGAGGAGTACCTTCCATGCCCCCTTGCAGAGAAGACCTCTCATGATGAGGAGTACCTTCCATGCCCCCTTGCAGAGCGATAGTATTTGTGGCAACCATATTTTGCGGTTGTGGAGGGAAAGGATGGGTTAAGACAACAGGTTGTTGGGGGGCTCGCTACTGTGCCAAAAGTATATGGACTTCATACTTCCGAGGACATTGGTGAGTAGGGTGGTCGTCCCCACAAATCGTGTAGGTAAACTAAATTTTTCATTTCTCTTTAGTGTCCCCCTCCTGGGTGTTTTGGGTGGAGGCGATCCCTTTCTCAATATTGGTTTTTTTCTTTTTTCTCCTTTTCTTTTTTCCTCCAGGTTGTTGAGGATTCTTCAGTTGTATGGAATACACCAAATTCACCTCAGAGGTCTGAGAAGGGACTGCAACAGTTTGAGCACTAGTACCAGAAGCTGACAGGTGTGACTTAATGGAAATTTGACCCATCTAATCAACTAATTGGTTTATAGATGCATGGGAGACAGAACCAACCACACCATCGGCATGGGGCCCTGGGTTTGGCTTCCTTGGATCTGTCGACAGCCTAGGAGCATTTGGAATGATGTTGTAAAGTGTGTCCGACTGAGAATAAATCAAGTCCATATGTTGGGCACACAAAATGCCCTCCTCCTTGGTGGTCTCCTTGGCCATAGCTACATCTCTAGCAATGGGTGGTAAGAGGGATTTGGTGAACCACTCCATAAGGAGGTTGTCTAGAATCTGAGTCTTAATAATCCTACGCCTTTGTCACTGCTCATGTATATGATTAGAAATATGTGTGCCATTATTTTGACACAGTGAAGTCAAGGGATCCATTCCTATCTAATATTGTATGGGAAATTGGTGATGTTTTAAGAATGTCATTGTTAGGTCATTGAAGCTTCTAAAGGAACCACCTTTTAATTTGATGTACCATTTAGTAGCGGCTTCGGTCAAGGATCTCTAGAAAAGACACATCCTCACACTATCATCCATCGATGATTTGGATGATCACCATAAGTGATATGTCAAGATGTGTGTGGAGGTGTCCTCTCTTGGATTTTCGTCAAATTTTGGGATATTTGATGGCAACTTGGAAGGAATTGTCGACCATGATAGGTCGTGGGCAATAGGGTCATTTGTTAATCATGATAAATATGGTAAATCTAACGTTTTGATGACATGCGACGGTGCACATGAATACAAGGAGGGAGGTGAAGTATTTGTTGTCCCAGATGGACCTTGTGGTCCCCCTATGTTGGTACTACTGGAGGGTTGGGGACCTCCTGAAGAGTAACTTCATGTTGGGATGGTGGCACCTCCAAGAGCATGATTTCTATCAGAACCAAAGATGCCCCTAGGGGGGGTTGCCCACGAGGGTAAATGTGGACCCTCCAAAAAAAACATTCACGAAGTTAGTCCTAAGGAAAAAACCCCTAGGACCTGATGTGGTAACAAAGGGAAAACCTCCCCAAGGTGAAAAATTTTCCCAAAGGGATGTTCCCCCAAGGAATGGTGCACTAACCCATGGAAATTTAAAACCTCTTGATGTACTGCTACCCCCAGCCTCGCTAGGGACAAACCCAAAACCACTAGACATATTCCACCCGAAATGTGAACTAGTTCCTGATGATACTGGGCCGCTCATAGGTATGGTTGTGGTGGAGGGAATTCCACCCCCTACATTGAAAGCAAAGCTCGATCCCTCACTAGAATAAGATCCAAAAGTGGGTGTTGAGATAGATGGGATGGGTGTAGAAATGATCGGTAAACTAACATATGGAGATGATGACATGGTTGGCGTCCCCAAATCGAGGAACCAAAATAAAATGATACGGATGGTGTAGGTCCAATGGAACTAAGGGGTGGAAACATAGACATCACTGGGATGCTCCCTAAGGGATTGCCTCCTCTCCCACTTGAGGATGGGCTCGTAGCCTCAACTACACTAGACGAAACACTTGTTCTTAACATGGTGGGAGGGTGACTAAACAAAGATAAAGGTGCACTAAAAATTTCCCTCGCTTGGACAAGTAGGGGTGTGTTTGGCTCAGTCAAAGGAGGAATGAAATTTTATGGAGGAGGTTTGTCTACCGCTTCTACCTCGACTAAACTAGTTTCATCGAATCAAAGTTCAATCCCTTCAAAATATTCTTCAACTATCTCACACCTCTTGATAGGTGTTTATTTCTCTCTAGAGGGTTCAAGTCCTCGTAGTCGACAAGACCGACGTGGTATTTTAGCCATTGTGAATATACTATGTTAAAATTTAAACACAATTCAACCTACGGCCGACTTAGACTCAAACTCAAAGAGCACACCCCTAATCAAATCTAGACTATTAGCAAGCAAACCAATTGGCTGAGGGGCCTTCCGAAAACCAATCCTATGGGGGAGATGAAGACCCCAAATAATTAACTAGCAAAGGTATGAGGAGTAGTTATGATAATCTATGTGAAACATTCCTCACTGGTACAAGTACCCTTTATCAAAGCGGACACCCTCCGGAGGAATTGAGACTGTGAACGAATGTCTTCCCTAGGAATTACAGGCATGTCCCACCTACAGTCACCTATGTGTCTCCCTAGAAAATTTCACTAAGGCTACCACCTAATAATCAATGGTTGGGCGAACACTCATAGGTCCGACTGCACGTAAAGGCGGGGTAACTAAGCTCGAATCTCTAAAGGTGTTAACCAACAAAACACTTGTATACGTAATGATCGAAGCGGTATTACAAACACCAAAACAATCAGAGAGGGGTGATATCCCTACTTGCACCGATGTGACCTCGTGCCTAAATCTTGTGTTAGAGGAGGCTCCCAACACACTAGTTGCAAGAATGGATTTTAACACCCTTTAATGACTCCTAAGTTGAGTTTTGTGGCCTTGGAGAGTTTACTCTCCAATCCTATTCCAAGGCCCTAAGCCTAGCTAATGTTGGTTCACTATAAAAATAAAAATTTCTAATTGATTTTAGATTACGCTTTCTTTTTATGGTTGTTTTTTAAGTCCAAGGGTAGCAGACAAAACTTTAGTTATGTTTGGACTTTTGACCCAACCAAGCAATGCAAATATGACAATGCAAATCATTCACTTCAATGAACTCTAGCTATGGGAGGGAGAGAGATTTTTTTCTTTTTCTTTGCAAACTTTTAAAAACACAACCTCACACACACCAAGCAGCCAACAATCACTTCATTTATGAAACCAAACATTGCTCCTAATGCATTATCTTCACTAGTGCTTCAAAGGCAAATCTAGCATGCAACAAATCTTTTTGTCTTTTTTATATTTTTCTAATTGAAATGTAACTATTCCTTATCTAAGAAAGAAAAAAAAAATGCAAAAGGAAAACCAAGAACAAGCAAAGGGGTTGTAGGATATTGGGAATGAGGCTAGATCAACACACTCCAATGTCACTACAGATATCACACCCAAAAATTAAAAAAAAAATCTAATGGAGATCTAGATTTTAAGAGCAGAAATTTGCAGGGATTGTACTACACTCTGTATTTACCATAATCATACGATATAATATATCAAAATAAATCCCCGAAAAATCATTTTTCTAATGGATCTGATCTTGCTGCAATCTGAATTCTCTATCAAATGATATTAGCCAAATAGTCCACATGACCATCACAAAAAATTTGCAAAATAGTCGATTTTAAATCATAGATAACTTTCCTTTCTGGACACCGATCTCGACAATTTGTTTTTTAATTATCTAAATTTTCGATAGAAATCCATTAATATAGTTATTTCCTTTAGGTTATGTACAGAAAGTTACATAATGTTATCTGAAGCTCACGGCCCTCTTTTAGAGGGAAAAATCCTTAAGAGAGCCAAGGAAGAAAGCAAAGGCTCTCCCCAACGAAGTCACCAATTCTATTATGGGATAAATATCACAAGGATATCACTAAATGAACAACAAGATATCCCTATGATCTTCCCTTGATCCTAGACAGAAGAGGGTTTATACTTATGTGGTTCTTCTAGATCTAGATTTAAACACATGGATTCATTACTAACCTAAGGATTGGTGGATATTGCATACCATTCTCATAGGTTTTCCTTCGTATATCCTGGTTGTTGTAGTCCTAAAACTCTAGATCCAAGCTCCACAATATGCTTCTTACATACAAAAGAAAAGTGATACCTCTCTACCTCTCTACTTAGGATTAGAATATTGGATCTAATTTGACTCTAATCGGATCTATAATAGAATAAATCATATCTAGACATTTATGAATTGAACACAAATGATATGGAGGAAAACGATTGATCTATTTATAAAATAGAGAAATTACATCAGACATACCTTAGTGATGATGCTTTCTCCTAGTTCCAGGTTCTCGATGCTCCTCCTTAGCCTCTTGAGTTTCTCTCTCTATTTTCACAGCATAACCACCCTCTAAACTCCTCTCTCCATCTCCTTGATTTGGCCTCTTCTTATAGGATTTTAGAAGAGATTGGAGATAGGCTTCATGACATGTGAATTAGGTGGATACAATTCATGGACAAGTGGATACAAGTCATGGATAGCTTTAATCATGCGAACTAATCAATTACAAGTCATAGAGAGGCTTGATGGAATGTGAACTAAATAATTACAAGTCATGCACAAGTTTCATACTTAATTATGAACTTTTTCCAACATATTATGAACTTTTTTCTCTATTATGAGGTTTTTGCTCAAGTTCCATGCTCAATTATGACATTTTTCCAACTCACTATTAACTTTATTTTCAGTTATGATTTTATTCTCAATTATGAAATAATTCTTATTTCATAATTGTGAAATTGTGACAAAATAATTATTTCCTTGTTAAATAATTATGAGAATTTTACTCAATTATGTAATTCTATCCTCCTAACATCTAATAATGTGCTTGCAAAACCTATGGTGGAAAATACAAGTATAAAAGCGTGCCTCTCCAAGTAACCTTCCCACCAATATTTGACATGGGGAATGGTTTTAAGGAGAGAAGAGGTGATATTTTCTACATCGGAAAATATTTGGAAAGAGAAATAAGCTTCTAGTAGATTCAATCATTTCTCTAGAGAATCTACATCTATTTGGTCTTCAAATAAGGAGATATATAAATTAATGTGTACCTTGGAGGGAGCCACACCTTATAAATGGTTGTTTGTCAAAGATGCCTTGGTCACCATCGATACTCATCGAAGGATATGGGTGAAGTTTTATGTCATCTCGTTCCTTTGTCCTGTGAGGCCTCCCTCAATAACCATCTTGAAAGGATTTCTTTCTTTATCATTTCTCTTTTCTTCTACCATGGGAGGTTACTTGGGCTAGTGAGAGTGGTCATCCCCAAGAGAAAATAGATCAAGACCCAACTCTCTAGACCTTGACCTCATCGGGGATATGGACCGAGAAATAAAAAGGAGCAAATTACTCTAATAATACTAATCTGGATTATATGAAGAATGAAATGAGATAAACAAAAACATAGCAGAGACTACAGAAATATATTGAACCCAACTTATATTAATAAATAAAATAATAAAATACTATAGAACACAATCCAACTAGAATGGTGGTTTCTTATCTATGAACATAAAGAGATGTTGAATACCCTCATTTACAAGAAGAAATACATCACACTCCATTACATACCCAAAGAAAATCCTTCACCTCGATTATATATGAGAGAGTGAGAGAAAAATAATTACCATGATGCATGCGGGAAAAATTGGTCTAAGTTTACAAAATTCCATAGGCATGTAAAAGACTAGTAATTTCCAAGAGGTCACCCATCCCAATACTACTCTATCCAAAGCATGCTTAATTCCATAGTTCTAATGGGATCTAGTGCATTAATGTTGAGGGAATGTACATAAGACAATTGGGAAATCGCTACATGATGGTTTTAATTAAAAAATGGAGATGGTATTTGTTGGCCCTTGGTTATGTATTAAGGAAGAAATCGAAGAAAAAGGAAGATAAAATATGAAGTATGAACTGCACAGAAGGCACAGTGACTGAGAATGGGTTGAAGTGGTCAAAGAAGTAGAAAACAAGGAGTGAAGTAAGGGAAAACGATTCATTGAATGAGAAGATCAAGGAAGATAGATAAACAAAGAAGATGGATTGTGGACAACTTAGAAAGAGGAAAAATCCACCAATGGATGCTTTGGATCACCTTGTGGGAAAGAAGGATAGACAGGTTGGAGAAGCCCTAAAAATGTGGGTCAAAGTTGACCTAAGGTTTTAGAAACCTAGGGTTTTGGCATTTAAGGTTTCGACACTTAGACTTCGGTTTAAGGTTGTCCGAGAATCTTTGTAATGTATAAATAGAGATCTAGATGAGAGAAGAGGGGTTCTTCATTGTGGGTTAAGAGAGTGATTATTGTTGATTGCATGAGGGAAGTACTGTGTGTAAGATTTTTCTTGGATTGTAATATCTTCAACTGGGTGCGAAGATCAACCCGACAGCTGGGTGTGTGGGGAGGGGAGAGAAAGAGAGAGAAGGAGAGGAAGAGATATGAAACTAAGTGTGCAGATAAAAATGTATGTTTCCATTTAATATATCAAGAAACAAGGTTCTGTGGACATATCCCTAGGGAGAGGGTGAACCACGTATATCGTGTTTTCCTCTGTGGTTGATGTTGTTTTCTTTTCCTTATTCTATTTTTTTATTGCATTATTGTGCTATATATGAGATATAACTATGTGAAGTACGCTTAAGTTAGTAAAGAATAACTAGCTCTTTGTGTGTTGTTTTGGATCTACTTTTCATTTCCTCTAGGTGTAGACACCTGTTTCCTGCAACCCCCTATTGCTACTTCGGGTGAGACTGCATCTGCTCTGCAGGTGTTGCAGAAAGGGCCAGCAGTTAGGGCTTGTTGGTTCGCTGTTAGAGTTGAACCTTGGGTCTGTCCCTGTGCCAACAAATGGTTCTGTGGCCAGGACCGGGATATTCTTGAGGGAATGTCAAGGTGGTTTCCAATGAAGACAGATATTCAGAAGTGGATAGAAGAACAAGAAATATAATTCACCAAAGATCAAAACAAAAACCCTAGCCTTAGTATGGAGGATTGGTTGGGAAGGTATATCTTTACTGATATGCATGAGATTTTCTTTGGAGGAATTCATAAGGAGCTATATGAGTGGTTATCTAGATTAGTAGATACCCAGTTTGAAATCATATCAAGACCACCTATGGTTTGGATGTCGGCACTAATCAAGAAGGTCAAGAGAGTTGATAACAACATGTCAAGAGAACTAGATCACTGGTTTGATAGCACCATTGGAGGGTACATTACCTATTTTTATATCGATAGAGTAGAGTCATATAGCCAAGCAAAGAGATATTTCTTTAAGGGACCT
>CBVK0100940339.1:0-13412 GCA_900067695.1 Picea abies | reverse complement strand
TTTTCAAAACAAGGTGACAATAGACAAAATCGATTAAGCCAAAATCTTTTTAAAATCATAAGGATCGCATTATATAAAAACCTTTAATCCACCATGACCCTTATATGATCAAGTATAAATCATAAATTTGCATGCTCACAGCCTTATCAATTAAATCAAAGTCAAGTTGCGTGATCAGAGCAAAAATAAGAAAATGGACATAGTTTTGAAAATAAACCAAAGGTAAGTACCAATCAGCATATCAATGAGCAGATCATGACAATCCACATAACGATGGAGGAGTTTTCACACTTTCAGTCGTGAAAAAATAAATCGAAACCAATTGCAAATGTCGCATGAAATAAAATGTTTTCTGTTTGCAAGATGCGACAAAAAATTGAAGTTCAAGAGACATAGGTGTAGGCAGCTTTAAGGGCAGTTGAAAAAATTGAATTGGCTGCCAACAGGGTACTGAGCCAATATTAGGGCTTAACACAGTGTGAATTCATTGATGGGAGAAAAAAACATACTTGTAACCAAATGGCCTTAAAAAATGTGAGCTTGGTCAAGTAGTTCCTTCCACACCTGAATCTCAGAGCTTAGCCACAAAAAAAACCAAATGAATAATACCATGCTAGGGTGACATCTAGTGGGATAATTATGGAGTGATGTGCATTTACTACACATCGCTTCCATCCTCCCTCTCATTCAATTACGTAGTACACGATAGCTAGCCAACCATTAATCCATGCCATTAATACATGAATCGAAACTTGCATACATTTCTTGCCAATTACGCCACCCGATCCATATTAACCATTTCCCAGAAACCATACTATAACATACATCACATGCGCCCCATATAACTCAATAAAATTGCATATCCACTAACATTGCTAGTTAGGACTAACACCAATTTATTTAATTTCAAATGCATATAGTATAGCATAGCATAGCATAGTTTAGTTCCTTCTTCTTGGATTTTTTCCATATTTCTCTTGTCTCTTGTTATAAATAACATATGCCTTGTGAAGGTGTAACAAGTAATAAATCATGGCATCAATAGAAATGTAATAAAAATGAATAGAATCCATTCATACATGGAATTTATAGTTGAGAGCGACATAACCAATACAGAAAATCAATTATCCATGTGTTGTTAAAAGGAAAATCTCTCTATGGCTAGGGTGAACCACAACAGACAGATTTGACTATAGAAATCGACTCAATTCCATCATATGCCATATAAACTAATGTGCAAGAGAGGTAAGAAAGAGGCCTACCTCGTCCAAACATTTGATGATGTCCATTGTTGAGAACTTCGACCCAAAGCTTTGTACCTACAACAAGTTCTCAACAAACCAACATAGCAAGAATATACTGATAATATAATAGTTTAACACATTAGATAGCACAATCCATTAATATACAAAACAAACATGACGATGGATCATAATACATATATTTTCAAGATATCAATTGGACGGGAAAGGAGTATTTCTATTAATAAATGATCACCAGAAGAGAAAATATTACCGACTTCCGTGTGGCATGGTTCAAAACCAAGAAACCGAGTTCCTTCCAATTGGGCCTCCACGACTTCAATCCTCCACCAAAGGCAAGCTCATATAAGAGAGACAAAGAGGTTCTCCATCAATAAGGGAAGATATTGGGGGTTGATCATTGTGTTCATACTTAAAGGACAAAGGGATGCAAACTCAATATGAAGTAAATAATTTCTCTTGAGTAACTTTTGTCTCAAAGTTGAATTCTCTCTCTTTTCCATAGCTCGTAATTGGCTTCTTTATAGCCTTCAAAATGAAACTGAAGGGCCAAGTTGAAACATTTCCAGTATATGGAAGGACAAGGATCAGATATCTCTTGTCCTTACATGGAAACCCGACATTTAATTTTGATTTTCTGGCACAAATCCTGATGTACGTGGGTTGTAGTGGAGAAGCTAGCATATACACTTGCTATATAGCTTGCAAGGTGCGTACAAGTGGAAAAATATTTATTTTTGTCTCTGTCAGAATTGGCTTCTTTATAGCCTTCAAAATGCAACTAAAGGGCCGAGTTGGAACGTTTCTAGTATATGGAAGGTAAAGGATTAGAGATCTCCTGTCATGACATGGAAACCTGACATTTAACTTTGATTTTCTAGCACAAATCCTGATGTACACAGGCTGCAGTGGAGAAGTCAGTGTATACACTTGTTGTATAGCTTGCAAGATGCGTACAAGTGGAAAAATATTTATTTTTGTCTCTGGATTTATCAATCAAGGAAAATAAGTCTGCATGGGGGAATTGAATAAGGCCCTCTTTGAAATATTGCATAGGGTGAGGCAAATATTACTCTAACATCTGCCATTATGACGTAAACACAACCAATATTTCATCATCAATCATGTAGAACTATGTAAGCAGTGTCAAACAACAACGTAAATATCAAATAAGAACCTTATTTGATACTTCAATCTACAAGGGGGTCCCACTTACTAGCATTATATATATCATTAGCTTATAAATAATATGCTTTAGCAATTCTTTGCGGGTGAAATCCTTGTTGCAATTTTTATCGTCAACACACCGCACACAAATCATTGAAGGATGTAGAACAGATGGACTTGGATTTGTCTAAGATACCAACCAAATAATTGTATAAGTTTCATATGAGCATTGCACAAGTAGTGCATTCTAGAGCCAAGACGAATCCAAAAAACTTGGGGACATCCAAGGAAGAAAAGGACGTGTTATAAATATCTCTCAAACAAGTGAAAATTGAATGTGAGGAGGAAAAAAAACATGCAGACAAACTGGGTCAAAGACTTGAGGAAGTCTTCCAAACGATTCCAGACAACGCACTAGAAGAAGAGATCAACGTGGAAGAAAATATAAAACAAATATCACAGATGATGGATAGTTATAAACATGAGATAATAGAATTGGCTTGGAAGATGACACCAAGCACCCCTCCAAAATTCAGATCAGAAAGGGAGCAATAGGAAACAGAGCACACAAAAATTATCACACTGGAAGTAAAAGAAGTATTAGAGCTCTATGAAATGACTGTGCAGATATGGACAAGCCTAGTAGAAGACGAAGGAATCCAGCACTTGGATCAAAGGGAAGACAAGTTGAATACCGCAGTTCATGATTTAAAGAAAATATAGAAGAAAATGCCTATATTGGAGAGAATGAAGGCCACACAGGAAATGAAAAATCTACAATAAGAGTTGAATAAAATCCAAGAAGAAATACAGACAAGACAGACTCATTTGGAGCCACTTCAAGAGAAAGCAGATAAGATGATAGTAGATTTGGAAACAAAGAAAGGCATACTGGAACAGGTGAACTCAAAAAGTATAGAATTTTTCAAGGAGCACGTAAAAATGCAGGTGGTGAAGGTTCTAATAGAAAATAGTGCACAAGAGAAGAGTCAAGTGGATGAACTAACAAATAATAGAAAATAGTGCACAAGAGAAGAGTCAAGTGGATGAACTAACAAATATGTACCAGGTGCTAGAGAAATCGGTGCAGGAGGCACATGTGACTTGAGTGTCTCAAGACGATCCATATGATATTGTTGGGACCTATTGGAGTAGGATAATTTGGTTTAAGGTTCGAGATACATCGCAACAAATGAGGTAGAATGGACCAAGGAAGCACCGTGTGCTAGGAAATAAAGAGAATGAAATGCACAAGAAGGAAAAGGAAGAAGCGTGCCAGGAAGAAAGTAAAATCAACGCACAAAAATTGTGAATTAGCACACAAAGCCATTTAGAATATGGACAAGTTGAGTCGACTTAGAATTAGGGTTTTGGTATTCAATATAAAGGTTTTTTACCCATTTTTGTAATATAAAGAGATGATGTATGAGGAAAATAACATATCTTTTGATCATTGTCACTTTTGTATGAGAGAATTAATTTGAGCACCTTTTTTAGTTTTGAGTTGAAGTATATGTTTTGTTGAATAGATGAGGAGATAAAGGTTGAGTTATATGGATCATAATTGAGGGTCGGGTCATAAGTTGTGGAGCTTGGTGTGACACCAGTCAACCTCACAAAGTATGACAGACTTTTGATGTAATGTGCGCAATGCCCTATTTCGATGAATACTGATAGGAAGGATAATATCTTTGTGGACATATCCCAGGGGGTTGAACCACAGTAAAAATGGTGTCTTTGTTTGTTTGATCTCTTATGTGTTTATTTTATATTCTTTATGATGAATGAATAAATAAATTAAGGATTTTGTTGAAGTTTATTTACAACATGCAATAGAATGATGTTTTTTGCAAAAGGAATGTTATTAAATAGTAGATCTGATGAATTTTATGGTAGAATTTGAAGTAGAAGAAGAAGCTGAATATTCCTATAATTCCCATGAGTTCCATCCCTTCCATGATTGTAGAAACTTGGGTCATGCAATCACCTATACACCATATTGGGTGAGACTACGCTATGCACTTTGTGTGTAGTGCTTCCTTCTGGTTTACCAGAGGGGTCGATGGTTTCTAGGGTTTTGTTGGAGAACTAAGGTAGAACCTAGGTCATCCCATACATACAATAGTTGGTAATCATAACCCATGTTGTATTTGTATATCATGTGGTATTAGAGATGGTTTTGATTTTTATTTGCAAGTGAATGTTTACGAGATCCAAAACTAAGCGAGGTGAAGGAACACTTAAATAATTTAATCTGTATATTTAACATGTTTATGAAGGAAATAAATGGAGCATGAATAATGTATGTCTGAGGCTGATAAGGGGTTTCAAGGGATGTTTATTGACATGACAAATATGGTTAAAGAGTTATGGGAATACCTACAAATAAGGAGAGAAACTCTTCATCAAAATGAAGGTGGTCCATTTGAAACAATGGTAAAAACTGAAGCAGCTAGAGGAGTACAAGGTGAAAAAACTCTAGGGTCTCCTTCATCCTAATCATCATCATCATCAACAACAACATCATCATCATCATCTTCTTCCGATGGAAGTAAAAATCTCCCCATAAGAGGAAAAGTGTTCCAATAAGTCTTCTCATTCTCATGATAGGACTTTTCTAAAGCTAGATGTTAAGTTTGATTTTCCTATTTGTGATGGAGATTTTAATGTGGAGAAGTTGGACGATTGTGTCAAACAAATTGAAGTGTATTGTAGGGTACATAAAATCACACAAGACATTTCAAGGATGTTGTTGGCTACTCTTCGCCTGAGCGACACAACTTTGATATGGTGGGAGAGTCGAACACAATTTGATCTTATTCAACAAGGTAAAATCATTTATTCCTTGATTGAATTTATTGTTGCATTGAGAAAGAAATTTTATCCATTATCTTACATGAAAATTTAAATAATTGCTTGGAAACATTTGAGATGAGGAAAAGGGAAACATTTTCAAGCTTGTACACATGAACTCAATAGGAAGACATTATCTTTGGTAATTCCATTACATACTCCTAAGACTCTTCTAAATTATATTGGTGGTATGCACTCATATATTCACCATACTATATTGATGTTCAATCCTATTAATATTATTGAATTATTAGTACAAAATACACATCTAGAAGCTAGTAAGGGTAAGCATTTGAGTGAATATAAGAAGCCATTCAAGTACAAGAAGAAATTGAAAGGTAAATGGATGAGTAAGAAGACAACTACAGTGAACAAGGATGAAGGGAAGAAACCTACATGTTCTCATTGCAATAAGAATGGACATGAGGAGGAAAAGTGTTGGAAATTTCATCCAGAATTGAAATCGAGGTGGTTTCAACCTAGAAGGGGTAAAAAGAAGACCAAAACCATAGTACAAGATCTTGGATCAGATTCAAAGGATGAAACCAAGGTTAAAACTATGGGCATGAAAGGTAAATCTTATGTTGCAAGTTTTAGTTCATGTACTTCTTCTACAAAGTATAAAGTAATCCCTAATGGAAGGAAAATAAATGACACGTTTCATTTACGCATTATCTCAAAGCACACAAATATTGATACACTTGTTGATAGTGGAACACAAGTGAATCTTATTTCAGACCAACTTGTTCAGAAGTTGCGATTGGAAACTAGGACTCATCGGAGACCATAACCTTTGGGTTGGATTTTTCATAATTCTCAGGTACATGTAACTAAACAATGCAATTTACGGTTCGTGATCACATCCAGTTCCATTGATGAGGTCGAATTAGATGTTGTTCCACTCGAAATTTGCGGAATGGTTTTGGGAAGTCCATACTTGTATGACAGGAAGGCCATTTTCTATAGGGGACAAAATAAGTATCATATTTTCAAGAATGGGATTGATTTCATTATGAGAGTTCATTAGATGAAGACGAATTTGATAGTTGTCACCACAAGGCACATGCTAGCTAATTCTAGTATCTAGGACGCAGATTTACAACCTATTGTTGAAACCGGAACATGTCCTTTGGTTGTTATTGTTATTATTAAGAAGGCTAGATATGTTGATGTTTCATTCTCTTTTGCATGTGTATATTTATTTTTGTTAATCGGTTTATTACTAATCAGTGGGATATGTTTGGATACTGCAATAGTGAAAGGAAGAGTTTTTGAATTTAAGGGAATAGTTAACCTGGTTAGTAATGTTGTGTTAGCCTTCATTATGGTTGTAATGAGTTAGTTTATTGTCATCAAAGAAGGAAGGATGAATGATGTTGGACAATTGAGGCGGAAGAATTCTCACTTGATTTTTGAATATTCCTCTTTTAAGAGGAATATAAAGGTGCATCATATAAGCATATTTAACTACTATGTCATGTTCATATGGATGTATACCTTAAACATAGCCAAGGAGAGTACATATGATAACAGTACAAGTAGAATTGCTTTTCAATGAAGAATCGACAATTGACAGAGTATTCATTCAGGGACTTCTACATATACATCAAAAAAGAGAGTCTAAATGGGAAAGGAATAGATCAACATTCGATTTGGTTTCATATTGGTTGAGATAGACTATCTTCAGTAGAAGGAGATGGGAGTGGACAAGATATTGTGAAAAAGACTTTTGTAGTTGGGTAATTAATGAGCCAGAACCTGAGCAATATATCATATTAGCTACAATTTCAAAAGCCGGATTTAAATCCATATTCCATAGAGTTAGGCATAATTACATTGATATAGTACCTAATATCGAAGACCCAATATGAAGACTTATATCCAAAAGAATCAACAAGATGGAATAGTGAATTATCATCACTAAGTTGTTGAATATCTATACTTTTGGAGGTCCAAAAGTTCCTCAGTAGGAAGGTGTGATCCAAGAGGATGTAAGGAATGTTCAAAGAGGTCCAGGAGGATCTGTAAAGATCACATAGGTCCTAGGGGATCCATAAATTCTCAAAATTTGATCATCTCAAATCATCTTGAAAATGGCATCATTTCTAGGAGATTATCATCATCTTTCCAACGATGCGTCAAATGGATTTCGTATGAAAAAGTTGTGGGAAATCAAAATTTGGTCAAACCGGGAAAAATAGGGGTGTCATGTGGCACCACCATAGGGTGACACATGGCATGCTGACGTGGAACCTAATTGGCAACTGACTAGGCAAGTTACAATCCATGTGGTCCAATCGCATGATGACAAGTGGCAGTCAATTGGTTCGATTACATGATGACACATGGAATTAGGTAGCCAATGTGAAGCTCCCACGTAGCAGATTCACATTTACCTATATGGTTAATATATTGTAAAGTTATGGAGTCAACAGGGTTTGACCTCGTGACATCCATAGTATCCACACCTTAACAAATCTCCCACAACCATCACACCACACATTACAACTTAACCATATTATATGTTTAAATATATTTGAATTTACCTTGAGTTTCTGTGGAGGGGTGAAAGGGGCCGAAGGCTATCCCCCAGCCCCTGGTCAATACTTTATACCATGTGAATAATACATAACTTATGGGGAGGTTATAATATGCAATGGGTTTTAAAATATATGTATTAATATATGTGGTATATAACATATACCATATATAGGAAACAAATATTCCTATGCATTTGTTACCATATGCTAAATATAACATATGGTTATATGTTATAGAAAAAATCCTATGAAATATGGCGGTCGGTGGGAATGGAACCCTCTACCTACCAACTATAGGAATGACTTAAACCACTTCTTCTAGCCAACTTTCCACTATTTGTAGTTAGTTAAAAATATGCAATGAAATGTAATTAAAGCATGCCATAAACTTCAGGATTTTGTTAAACAGGTGTGCCCTATTTAATGGGAACACAACTCAATGTTTTTGGCACACATTTGAAATCTTTGTATACACATTTCTATGCGGTTTTTTCCTTGTAAATCATGTCAAGGGTACATAGCATATGAGGCTACACTGTAAAGCATGTCGAGGGTCACCTTGACAAAAAAATCATGTATTTTATATCAATTTTGCACCGTAAAGCATGTTGGGGGTCACCTTGTTGGGGGTCACCTTGACAAAATTTCATGTATTTTATATCAATTTTGCATGATTTTTCACCAGGAATTCAACGATGCACTCTGTTTTTTCATTTGAGTTGTGAATTTTCAGAGCATCTTTAAAATCATGTTTTTGTAAGCCTATATTGTAATGTAATTTGGAATTTTGAGATGATGAAGAACAATAATGCTATTTAAAGGGACTTTGAAGATGCAATGATCTATGTAAATTAGATGTGTATTTGAGTTATTTTATTTTGTGTTGTATTATCTCATTTATAATTCAATTTATTCATCATTTTAAGGGTTTATAGACAAATAAGACATTCACATGATATTTTTCAAATAGTCAAGCAATCTTCATTTATATTCCCGAATCGGGTCAGATGTTTAGTATCCACATATGAACTAATTGGAATCTAAGGATTCTTAGGGATGAACTAATATCATAGTTTGTTGATATTTAAGGATCAAGTTGGTATTAGAACTCATGTGATGTTTTCATATCACTCAACACATGATTTGATGCAACCCAATGGAAGTGCCTTGGCTCAACCATAAACTGCAAAGAAAATATTTAGCATGGTCTTAACTAGGTACATTAAGGATCCAATCATTTTATTTTACATAGTGGGATCCACCAGATATGAATCTTAAGAGGAATCACTTAGCTTCTTCATATTTGTCATCATAAGTGTAGCCATGGACTTGTAGTCCATCATACTAAATATTCTCAAGATCTCAACTATGTACTTCCCTTGTCCAAGGAATATCTCACCTAGAGTTTTCCACACCTCCCATCCCAAGAAATAATGCATCAATCCAAGATATTTCATTTTGAAATCTTAATCCAACCCTCTTTTGCACCTGCCAATGAGCCTCTCTAGCCCCTGTAAGGAACATATCATCAACATAATACACCAATATCAATGGATCATCATCAGCAACCCTGTAGTAAAATTTGGTATCTACATCACTCTTACTGAAGAAAAAACACATCAAGTATTCATCAATCCCGCGGTACCATGCCTTGGGTGCATTCTTGAGTCCATAAAAAGCCTTGTTTAACCTATAAACATGAGAATCTTTCCCATGTGTCACAAAGTTCATAGGTTTCTCTATGTACAATGTTTCCTCAATCACGTCGTTGAGGAACGCAATATTCATATCCATCTGTGTACCTGGTCACTAGAGAAAAAATATCCTCATAGTCCACTCCCTCTTTCTGAGAGAGTCCTCTCACCACACACATTTCTTTGTACTTCTTGATGCTACCATATGTTTCATTCTCGATCTTACAGATCCACTTGGAATTCACCATCGTATTCCCCTATGGTCTCAGATCTATCTCCCACATATCATTCTTTATGATGGAATGGTACTCTTCCATCATGGAATCCTTCCAAGCCTATTGGTTTGTTTCCTCCTCATAACTGGAATGTTCATAGTCAATGATGTTACTGATCAATGCCATATAACTCAAGAACCTATGAGGTCATTTTCTCTCTCTGAAAGTACCTCTACGAGATGCATGCCCATTTGCATCCTACAAAGTGTCACTAAATCATGTTGGCCTCTTCTTGATCATGAAACATCCTACAAAGTGTCACTAAATCATGTTGGCCTCTTCTTGATCATGAAAACATCTCTAGATAGATCCACTAGATTTGTTGGTTCTAATTAATCCTCTTGATAGTCTGAAGGATAAACAACTAGACTAGATGGATTTTTAGCCTCATCCTTCGTAGAATCCTAGTCCTCACTATCAATATATATATGATACTATCTAAACCTTTTGAAGGATACCTCTTCATCAAAATTACCATGATGACTAACCTCAATATGACGTTGACCTGGAATGTAGATTTTGTAGGATTTTGAAGTCTCGTTGTATCCCACAAAGGTACCCTTCTTTCCAGAAGATTCTAACTTCGTCTTATTCTACCTGGGCACAAATACCTCTTATATTTTTTGTGCCTCAACAATGTGCAACTCTATGGATCGATGAAGACTTTATCTCATCAACTTGCCAAACATATGAAACCATCTCGTCTTTTCCAAAGAACCTAAGCTACACCCATTGTAACTCAACATGAATATTCAATGGAATTCCATCTACAGGGTTGGAAATTTTCCACATAACATACTATTGTGATCTGGGCTCTCCCCCAATCCACCAGAACTCCCATACTGACACACCACCAAGATGCAATAGTACACAACTCCTTGAGTGGACTTAGAAAAAGGTTCCCTTTATCCCCTATTCTATTCATATTAATTGTTGAAAGGTTAATTAGGAGGATTAAAGAAGAAATAGAAAATGTTAGCTTCAAAGGGGTATTGATTGGAGCATCCTACAATATCACAAATCTTAATTTTATG
Source organism: Picea abies (assembly GCA_900067695.1). Taxonomy (NCBI): domain Eukaryota; kingdom Viridiplantae; phylum Streptophyta; class Pinopsida; order Pinales; family Pinaceae; genus Picea; species Picea abies. The sequence goes on along the minus strand of CBVK0100940339.1, from coordinate 2,587 downwards.
TCAATGCACTAGAAGGGTAATTGAGAAGTTCAAAGGAATTCTACATTTATTCTATAAGGAAACCAACATGGTAATAAATATGGAAATATAAACAATAACTCTACGGAGGGTATCTAAGCAAGAAAAGAAACATTTTACTCAATTATTTCCTTATCAGATGACATATTTAGGAAAAGGGTTGAAGTATTTGGATTTCTTTATTAATCTAAAATTGTACAAAAAATGTGACTAGAAGTAGTTGATTGCTAAAGTGGAAAATAAATTAAACACATGGTCCAACTAGTGGCTCTCTAGAGGGGGTTGTTTGGTACAGGTAAAAAAGGTCCTAAAAGTGATTCATTTTACTGATAACTAAAGTGTAGTAGTTTCATAACAAGAGTCTTCAAAAGATGGAACTCATTGTTGACTTTGAATGGATGCACATGTATGCCAATAACTAGAGACAAACCTTTGAAACTGGTAGACCAAGATTGCACATTCTTTGAATTCTCTTGCTTGTTGACAACAACAGACATTAGATGATCTCCTTTAGGAACATGCATGTATTTTGGTGTTTTTTTGCAACTTTTGATATTTCTTCTATAGTTTTGAATGTTGCATCCCAAGAGATTTATTTTGTTGTTGCAACTCTTGAATCTATTGCCTCATATTTTCATTATGTTGTTTGAGGGATTGTACCTACTAATTGCAATTTACTATCAACCATGTCCCTGCCACCTTCAATTTTAGGCTTTATCTTTGCCTTTACTCTACTCCAATTTTTTATTTCATGCTCTTCCTCAGTAGCAAGCCTGTTGAGATCAATGGAGAGCTTGTATTTCCTTGGTATCATATCATACATGGGATTCTTCTCAGGTTTTTCTTAAGTTATGTCTTTCATAGGTTCATCCACCATCATCATTTTCCCCTTTTCCTCTAGTTTGGTCTCTTCTAAAAACTACTCTGGGAGATGCTTTGTTTCTGGACCTATGTCTTCAAAATCCTTCTCTGGGTCCAGACTAGTGTCCACCAAATATTTCTATGGGTCTAGACTAGTGGTGAACCCTTCTTTCAAATTATTAGGTTTAACACTTGAGGTATGTCCTTTATTTCTCTTCTTATTGGTCTTGCATATTGGCATTTATTTCAAGGTGTTGATGGAATTTTCCTCCGTGTTGGTAAATTCATAGGGATCTTCATCAATTTCTTGATATTCAATCACAATGGGCTTCTGCTCCTTGAGGGATGGATCAAACAAGGATTTGGAGTTTTTCCTCAACTAGTTGGTCAACCTAGTCTTCTGATTGTGTTTGGTTGGCATTTCTGGGACATGTTTCCCCTTTTTCTTTTTTCCATTTTTTCCTAAGGAGACTCTTCAATATGTGTGTGACATGACACAAATTCAACTGCAACGACTTTAGGACTAGCCTTCTTATTCCTCCTTTATTTTATTTCTTTCAATTTATGATTTTTATCTACATCCATAGCAGTGGGCATAGGTTCGACCTCAACATGTTCAGGAGATGGTTGGACTACTAGGAAGGCCTATTTTTCACCCTTTCTGACATAAACTTTACCACTTTCTCTGTCTCTTTTTTTCACTGTGGATGACCTCAATTTCCTCTGAGGTATTTCTTGTTTTTATGAAGTGATGGATCTTCCTTTGTCTGATAACATTCTTATTTTTGCAGGTAAGGTATTTTATTTTACATGTTGGGAGGCTTTGGATGAAATCCCAGTTTCTGTGGAAACCCTAACTTCCTAGGAAACTTCAACATCCTACTCTTCTGGTTGCTGATCAATTTCCCCTTCTTCTGGATCTTCTTCCTATAACCCTAGAGACACTAGAAATTCTATCCAATACATGCCCAATTCACTGAGATCAATAAGAACCGATATTTGTATAAACCCCTAATAGCAGAGGATTTTGTGAGCAATTTCGAGATAGTTTTGGACTTGTTTAGACATCTTAGTTAGGATTTTGAGCAGGCAGAAAGGGAGGTTCATCTCTTTGTCACCATTTAAATGGATGAGAAATATAAGGTGATAGCAGTGGAAAATTGAAAAACTACCTTCTCCCATGATGTAACTTTGTATTGCAGATAGGATGCCCCTCCATCCCTTTTTCAGCCACTAGATTGGGATTCCCTGGCTCCATTCGAGGTTTTGATGCTCTTCTACCAGGAGCTGCTTGCACACTTTAGCTGGTAATTTCCCTTTTTTAAACCACCTCTCACCACTTATAGGGAGAGCACATGCATTCTCTGTTATGTGGATGGTTATATCCCAAATATGTGTCTGGAATCCATCAAAGTTTTGTGCAAAGATTAGAGCATTTTTATGTGTGATTTCCATTGAAGGCACAAATGAAATTGAACCACGTGCCCCTAATAAAAATGTCCTTAATATCTGGTATGGCCTCGAACAATTGAATCCCTATTGGCTCTTCCCTGTTTAACTACCAGCGCTCTCAGGGTGATACCATCATGCCCTAGATGCCTTTGTTGACAATGGTGGTTGAGGATATGTGTTGCTTAGGGGTGACTCAAAAAATATAATGAAAAATGCACAAAGGACCAATGCACACTATTTTTAGGGTAGTAGACAT
>CBVK0100940325.1:0-19170 GCA_900067695.1 Picea abies | reverse complement strand
GGCAGGTGTCGGGGGGGGGTTCTTTTTGGCCCGGAGGAAATAGAGTTTTGGACTACTTCTGAAATGTGGGGATGGAAACAAACAATAAAGCATAGGCTTATGCCCTCCTTCAAGGGATCCACTTGGAAAAACAAAGGAAAATAAAAACTATGAATGTAGTGGGAGATTCAAAGACAATAATAAGGACAATGATATTATGCTCCTCTCCTCATAACACGAGATTAAGAAACCTAATTGCTAGAATACACCTTCTCGCAGGTCCCATGCAAATAAACTATTTGCCACATCCTCCGAATCAACAACGAAGAAGCAGATAAAATGACCAATAAGGCCATTGGCAAGGCCCCAGGTCACTTGGGGGTTAATGGATGTGATTTCTCAACCCCCTTGCCATGAATTCAAGCCACAGTCAGAATCTCAGGGCCCACGTTGTATGGGGGATGATGCGTGGCAGGCCAATGTGATGCATGCTCTCTTGCGCGAGGTTTTGGACACGAGGACGAGATATTTTAATGTAGACGAGATATTGCGCTACCTGTGAGAAGTACTGTTGAGCCATAATGAGGAAGGGATGTGGTACTCCTCACACAAGTGTTCCTGTGCATCTCAGGGGGTAGGATTCAAGTGTAGTGAATGAGGGTCCAAAAGGAACTAGTCGGATGAGGATGGTGAGCTCACCAGGTGCCAAATCAAGCTCTTCGCCACCCTTCGAAAGCGTTTGGCACGATGGTTTTTAGTCGTACAAGGTAATATCCAAATCCTTGTTTCAACACCCCTCATATTTGAATTACCATAGGGTCTGTGTCGACATCATGGTGGATTAGGGAAGGTGGCACCCAAAAAAGTTAATTAAATCTTGATGCCTCTCGCATTTGGCCTGCGCTTCTCCCTCTAGGAGGTCTGTATGGTTCTCTGATTCTCTTCTCGAGCTTTATGAATTGAGTGTTTTCCTCATTTTGGGTAGGCTTTCCATCCTATCCTAGCAAGTTTGAAAATTGGAATTTTGTCCCGAGTAATTTGCTAATATTTTTTGCTTTCGGAGGACTAGGTTTGTCCTCAATTTTGGTGAAATTGTGACAACTGGGAGGGCTGATTTTTCCCTTAGAATTTTTTGAATTTGACAATTTACATAATATAAAATTTTGTCTCTCAAGTGCATGGATGATTTTATCTCTAATCTTGTTGTTTCCACTGCTGTAATTTTCTATCAATAGTTTTAGTGTAAAATTGTTCAGTGATAACAACTAGGGTTTATTATTTGGTTCACTTGGAAGTAATTTTCAGACCTAAAATTAGTGGCATATGAAAAATTGACATGGTATCATAGCTGGGACTTTGAAGGAAGAGAGGGAGTAATATCTTGAGACACATTTATTGCTACAACTGGTGGTACAACATAATTGTTGTTGCAGATTTGTTTTTCCTTGTTATGGCAGGTCGCAATGATGAACACTTTGAAGATTAAGGATAGGTTGGAAGGGGAAAAAAACTTTCAGGCTTGGAAGGACATGATACGTCTTTTGTTGGAGGAGAATGAAATCAAAGAGTATGTTGAGGGTGTGGTTCCAAGTCCTACTGATCCACAAGAATTGGCAGCTCATAAGAAGAAGAAAGTGAAGGCCAAGCAGGTGTTGCTAGAATCTGTGAAGGATCACCTAATTCCTCACATTTCTGAGAAGAAGTCTACTAAGGAAATATATGATGCTTTGGTGGGTATGTACCAAAGTGGGAATACGAGCCATAAATTGTATTTTAAGAACCAAATTCAAGTTGTTGAGATGTCCAGTTTAGACACATTTGTTAGCTATTATGAGGATCACTCAGATCTGTGATCATCTTGCAACCATTAGTGAGATAGTTGAGGATGTTGAGTTGGTGAATGTAGCATTGAGATGTCTTTCCGGATCCCGGGAACCATTTGTACAAGGGATTTGTGCACGAGAGCAGTTTTCAAGATTTGATAGACCATGGACTGATTGTGTCCAAGAGGAGGCTCAGTTAGACTCTAGGAATGGCAAGAAAAAGAGTGTTAATGATGAGAATCAGGCCCTAGCTGCCCGTGCTAGGAAGGGTAGAGGAGGAGGTTCTCCAGAGAGAGAGAGGCATATCTATATCCTCAGAGGAAAAAGGACCTTAGTAAGGTCAAGTGCTTTGCTTGTCATGATTATGGTCACTATGCTTTATAGTGTCCACACTCGAAGGGAAAGGGAAGGACGCAACAAACATCAACACCATAGGTTGATGAGGTTATAGACAGGATTCAGAGGTAGTTCTTAGTAGTATCCTCCCTTTCTGGTACAGTCTCCAATTATGGTGCTTGGTTGGTGGATAGTGGATCTTGATGCCATATGACAGGGAAATAGAAGTTGTTCAAGAGTCTCACAAAGACTAACTCAGACATGTGTGTGGAGCTTGGTATGGGGACCAAACATGTAGTGCAGGGAACTAGGACAATATGATTCGAGTTGGAGTCATGAGAGATGCTGAGGGTGACTAATGTGTTATGGGTGAGATAAATTAGGAGGAGTGTGCTCTCATTCTCAGATATTGAGAAGAAGGGATACCATGTATTGTTCTAGGATGGATAGGTGTTATTTGTGCCTAGAGGATCTAGCTTCAGATCAACAATGGTTATTGAAGTTAAAGAGAGTAACCTATACAAGTTGAAGGGCCAGACTATATGAGCTATGGCTAATAGTAGCAGAATGAAATAGGATAGGGAGCAGATAGCTCCACATGCTATGTAGGTTCAGATGGAGGAGGTGGCTTCATAGGTTGTACATAATCAGAGGGAGATCGACTTCAAAGGGAGTCTACCCTCATGTTTAGGTGGAAGAGAGGCATCTTACAAGACTCACAATAAGGTGTCAAGGTTCGAGGAGGCTATACACTAGGAGGCTCCGAAGTGGGAGGCTTCTAGGAGCAGTATATATTTGTAGGATGACCCATGCCATTCAACAGGTTTTTTTTCCATGACAGAGGGAGCATTCAATTAGGAGGATTGGAGTGCAATAGTGGTAGTAGATCCAGTACATGAGACATAGATACTTCCAGTATGGGAGATAAAGATGCATCTGAATTATGGAGGATGGAATACCTCCCTCGCTAAGAGGGAGTGTTAATGATTTTGTAGCTTCAGGAGGTATTCCCATAAGTATCCATGGTGCCACAAATGTGGGAATATTCATTGGTACCAGATTACACTTTCGTTTCGTTGAAAACGCTCTTGGGCTTGTGTTGGGGCTTCACACCCACAAAGAGTAATTTAATATTCTAATTTACCAGGCCCTTATCAACCTTTTTTTTTAGCATGTTCAAGGTGGGAACAACACCCTTTATGGTAGTCCAAGCAAATAAAATAGTCTTGGGTGGGGATTTATTTTTCCACAATTTTTTCCACCACCACTAATAGGTGTCTAAAGGCTAGAGGTGAAACTGAGATTTATACCCAATATTGACATTATAATCACCCATTGTTGAGTTTTCCTCCCAATTCAATGATTCACGTTCTAAGCTGAGTTGGATGCCTGCTTTTATTGGTTGTCCAATAAATTATTCCTAATGTTGTTTCTCTATGCATTTTAGTCATAAATATCTAGTTGTCTATTAGGTTTGGGGAAGATTTATGTGATAGACCCCACCTGATTGAGTGTGGTTATCTATCTATTATCAAGTGCATATGGTAGCTCAGGGGCATGCAATAGTTTAGGTCTTGTCTAGACCCTTTTTTACTCGGGAATTGTCACCTATGGTCCATGATAATGTGTGCAACTTTGTTGATGGCCTTCCAAAAATTTGAACCTCCTCGGTGGGGTTTTATAAGGTCTTGGATCCAAGCCTCCAACGATGTAGGTGTTGAAATATTGTAGATGTGAAGAATATTCTAATTATTGAGTTATTATCATGTAGATCAAATCCCCTTTTGTGGGTTGATCATGTCGGGACTTGTGTATGACCAAATCCCCTTTTGTGGATTGGTCAAACCCTAATTAAATGATGTTATCTGAGAATTCAGCCCCTAGGGCTAATCAAAGTGGTTTTAGCCACTAGTTGAAGAAGTCGGCCATGCTTGGTGAAGAGACATAACCCTAGCACCCCTCATCTAGTATAAATAAGAGAGGAAGGTGCCTCATTCACTCACTCAAGTCAGTCACCTAGTGCACAATTTTGATGGAAGATGCAGTTAGAAGAAGGATAAGAGAGAGGTGCATTGATAAGTCTTGGATATTCTCTATTGTTTGGCCCTTTATCTTGGCATTGTATTGGAAATCTATATTAAGGAAGTTTTTGTCAGGTTTTCTCCCCCATGAGGGTTTCCCAGGATAAAATGTTTTGTACCTTGTGATTTTATTTCTCTCAGTGATCCTGCTTATGCTATTATTGTCTAGTAAATTGAAAAGAACTTAATAACTTCTCTAAATTCAACATGGTATCAGAGCTTGACTTAATATAGCACCTTTCAATGGTAACCAAAAACGTCACTGTTGTCGTACAAGAAAATTAGTTCTTTTTGTTGGAAAGGAATTTCATCCCAAAAACCATCTAGGGAAGTGCGCCCTAGCCTAGAGAACTCATTGGTAGCTCGAGCGCACCTTTTCAGTGGTCAGAGCCTCCGGAAAGTGAAACCCTAGTTTTGAATGGTACCAAAAAACCAGAAAAGCAGGAAACCATAACCAATACCAGAAGTACGAGTCCAGATTTGTGTAGGCTCAATTTCAAGGGGTAAAATTTGTAATTTTTTAAAACAGACTGCACCAGCCTACTCGTCTTAGCCCAATGCACCTCCTGCTAAGTTCAGATTCAATTTTTGAGCACTTTCAATTTTTGGTCATTTTCCCAGCTCCAGGTCAAGATGTCTGCAAGCGGCAAGTTGGTTGACAAGTTAGAAGGTGTGGAAAACTTTCATGCATGGAAGTATAGGATTTCACTCAATCTTGAAGAGAATAACCTTCCAAAATTCATAAAGGAAAATGTACCAGAACCCGCAGAAGAAGTAAATAAAGCAAAGTACAAGAAGGACATGGTTAGGGCCAAAAGAATCATTGAAGACTTTATTAAAGATCACTTGATATGTTTGATTCCCTAACCAGAATGTATGAAGGAAATAACATTAACCAAAAGATGAACTTGAGAACCCAACTCAAGAATACAAAGATGCAGAAAGGAGAAACAATTCATGACTATTTCTTTAGAATTTATCAATTCAAGGAACACCTAGAAGAAATTGGAGACAACCTAGATGAATATGAACTCATAATGACGGCTCTTAATGGTCTCACAAGACCTTGGGATGCCTTCATCCAAACTATCTGTGCAAGAAAGGAGAAACTCTAATTTGACAGTCTTTGGGAAGAATGTGTTCAAGAAGAAGCAAGAGTAGCTAACTGAGAAGCAATACTACTAAGGGATGAAGATCAAGCCCTATATTCTCATGCTAAAGGAGGAAAGAAAAGGTCTCACTTCTAGAAGGATACCAACCTACATAAGGAATCTCACTCCCCAAAGAGATTCACCCACTTCCATAAAAAATCTCACCCTCCAAGGAGATTCCATAAATTTCAGAAAGGATGAAGAAGAGAAAAATATTTCTCCTCTTATCAATGTTACCATTGTGATAAGATGGGACATATTGCAAAGAATTGTCCTACCATAAGGGAAGAATACAAGAAGATAAATAACAAAAGACAACATGCCCATGCAATTGAAGATGATGAGCCACCCACAAAGTTGACTAAAGAATAGATTGAAGACTATGTTTTATTTTCTTCCCTCTTAGGATTTGTGTCACCTAGAGAGGATACTTGGCTCATAGAAAGTGGTGCCTCTAAGAACATGACAGGTTAGAAAGACCTTTTCTCTAGCCTTACAGAAAATAACTTTCCCCAGAAAGTTACACTCGAAGATGATTACCGGTACCCTATCAAAGGAGTGGGAGAATCCACCTACAAACTTGATTCAGGGACCCCAATGAAGATGAAGGATGTACTATATGTACTAGGTTTGACAAAGAAATTACTTTCTATCTTAGCTTTAGATAAGAAAGGTTTCAAGGTTGCATTCATATATGGTGAATTTCTTATGTGGCCTAAAGGAGAAACCATAAAAGATGCAATTGTTATTGGAACAGAAGAAGGTTGCATGTATAAGATAAAAGGTCACTCAGATGCAGCCTTGACTCACTCCACTGAGAGTCCATGTGAACTTTGGCATAGAATACTAGCTCATATCAACTACAAATCCTTACCATATGTAAGCAAGGTAGTTATAAGTCTACCAGAATTCAAGGTTGATCATGAAGGTGTGTGCAAGGGATGTGCACAAGGAAATAACATAAAGAATCCTTTCCTGAAGGCGGTAGTAAAATAGAAGGAATCTTGGATCTCATCCACTCAAATGTCTGTATCTCAATGCCATCAACTTCTCTTAGTGGGTATGTATACTATGTGTCATTTATTGATGATTATTCTCACAAGACTTGGGGTTTATTTCTTGAAATCAAAAGATGAAGTGTTTGGAAAATTCAAGGAATTCAAAGCCTTTATAGAGAATCTCTCTGAAAGAAAAATCAAGATACTCAGGTCAGATAATGGAGGAGAATACACCTCAAAATAATTTGTAAGATTTTGCAGAGATGTCAAGATTAAGAGGGAGCTCACCACTCCCTATAACCCCCAACAAAATGGTGTAGCAAAAAGAAATAATAGAACAATAATGGGAGCAGTGAAGACCATGATCCACGATCAAGATCTTCCAATGCACTTATGGGATGAAGAAGCAAGAACAACGATGTATGTCCAAAATAGATTATGACATAGTTCACTTGGATTCAAAACCCCCGAAGAAATGTTTTCCGGAAATAAGCTAGAAGTAAGCCATCTCAAGATATTTGGTTGTCTAGTGTTTGTACACATTCCGAAAGAAAGGAGAACCAAGCTAGTCCCTACTAAATAAGGGAATATTTGTTGGATACTGTGAGGTCTCTAAGGCCTTCAAAATTTACATACCAGGTTACTATCATATTGACATCACCAAAGATGTAACCTTTGATGAAGATGAAACACTCAAGAAATCAAGGGGGGTGTCAGCTTGAAGAAGTATATGAAGAAGAACTTGTAGCTCCCAAAGTTGCAGAACCAGTGAGGGAAGCTACAGTTACCCCTGATGATAAGATTCAATAAGATCATGATATGATAGAATCTCAAGAACCTCCCCAAATGACGATTTCTCACAAGAGAAAGCCATCTTGGGCAAGGGAACTTATTCAATATGGAGAGAAGTATGGTGCCCCAGAAGGAACCATGAGACAAATCAAGAAACCTAATCCATTCTCCAGTTACATGGCTTTGATGTGTGATATCATAGAAAATGAGCCTACTTGCTTTGAAGAATCCATTCATAAGAAAGAATGGGCAGATGCCATGATAGAAGAATACAAATCCATTATAAAGAATGATGTATGGGAAATAGTTCCCATACCGAACAACAAAGATGTGGTATCTTCCAAATGGTTATACAATATAAACATGTTGCAGATGGAAGTATCGAAAAACATAAAGCAAGGTTTGTAGCTCGTGGATTTTATTAAAATCAAGGCATTGATTATGAAGAGACATTTTCTCCTGTAGCCAGATACACTTCTATCAGAACCATCATAGCTCTTGCAGGCAAGATGAAGTGGAATTTACACCAGATGTATGTGAAAACAACCTTCTTAAATGGTGTTATTGAAGAACACGTGTATATAGAACAACCTCAAGGGTTTGAAGTTGAATATAGAAAGACTCATGTCTTCAGGTTGAAGAAGGCTTTGTATGGGTTGAAGCAAGATCCTAGAGCTTGGTATGGCATAATTGACAGTTTCCTGACGAGCTTGGGCTTTACCAAAAGTGAAGTTGATTCTAACCTTTAATTCAAGGTTATGAATGATGAGACAGTTATAGTGTTGTTGTATGTGGATGACTTATTCTTAACTAGAGAAGAAAATATCATCATTGATTGTAAGAAGAAGCTTGCTGCAGAATTTGAGATGAAATACCTAGGCCCAATGCACTATTTCTTAGGTCTTGAAGTTTGGCAGAGCCCAAAGAAGATCTTCCTTAACCAAGGAAAGTATGCAGTTGAAATATTGAAGAGGTTTGGTATGTTGGAATGTAAATCCATGAACACACCCATGGAAACAAAGTTGAAGCTCATGGTTGATACTTCATCAGAATTGGTTGATGTTGCGCTATACCGACATATCATTGGATCGTTGATGTATCTGACGAATACTAGGCCATATATATATTTTTTTGTGAACACCTTGAGTCAGTACCTGGTAGAGCCCAGACGTGTTCACCTTGTTGTTGTAAAACATGTGATGAGATACCTTAAGGGTATGTTGGAATTTGGTCTCTGTTATATTAGAGATCATGACTTCAGACTGATTGGTTATACAGATTTAGATTGGGCTGTAATTTTTTCTAATAGAAATAACACTTCAGGATGTTGTTCCAGTCTGGGGTGAGCCATGACTTCATGCCAGAGTAGGAAGCAATCAACTATTTCTCTCAACACGGTAGAAGCAGAATACATTGTTGCATGTTCCACCAGTTGTGAATCCATATGGCTTCAGAAGTTGTTGATAGGTCTATTCAATCTAGATATGGAAGCCACCATGATTCTATGTGATAATGAGAGTTGCATAAAGATGACAGAGAACCCAGTTTTCCATGATAAGTCGAAGAACATAGAAATACGGTATCACTACATTCGTTATATGGTGCAAAGGGTAGCTGTAAAGCTCCAATATGTTGGCAGAGATGAGCAGGTTGCAAATGTGTTGACCAAGCCTCTTTCTCGTGTAAAGTTTGAATAATTTTGAGACAAGCTTGGTATAGTCCGAAAGGATCTCCCTTGAAAGGGGGAGTGATGTCAATGATACTATGGTATCCTGACCAACATCGGGTAGCTCAATTAGGAATTTATATCCTAGGGTACTGATCATCTATGGAAAGATCCCGAAGGCCCGGTAAGGACGATATGTCAGAGTACCTGTGCATGTATATGCCAGCCGTGGTCAGTAGTGGTAGCTCTGTTAGGATTTTATATCCTAAGGAATATTTATGATTCTTGGGTATATCTCGAAGGTCCGGTAAGGACGGTCTGCCAGAGTACCACGTGGTAGCTCCGTTAGGATTTTATATCCTAGAGAATATTATGATTCCTGGGAAGATCCCTAAGGTCCGGTAAGGATGGTCTGTCAAAGTACCACACAACGTTATTTTTACACCTACCTCATTTTGTTTCTATATCATGATGATGTTGTTTCTGCAGCTTCATGTTGTTGCTCCAGCCTCATGTTGTTGATGATGTTGTATTAGCCTAGTGTCGTTGATGTTGTTGTTATAGTTTTATAGTAACTAATGTTGATGCTTCATATTCCAGCTCCATGATGTGAATGATGATGTTATTCCAGCTCCATGCTGTGAATGATGATGATATTTATGATGAGAAAAACTTCTGATGATTTATAGATATGCTAGTCAATGTTCCAAATGTTGATGATGGTGTTTCCCTCTCTCTCTCCTGATGATGTTGTATAATACCCTTCTTGTTAAGGGGGAGTGTTGAAATATTGTAATTGTGAAGAATATTCTAATTATTGAGTTATTATCATGTAGATCAAATCCCCTTTTGTGGATTGATCATGTCGAGACTTATGTATGACCCAATCCCCTTTTGTGGATTGGTCAAACCCTAATTAAATGATGTTATTTGAGAAGTTGGCCCCTAGGGATAATTAAAGTGGTTTTAAGCACTAGTTGAAGAAGTCGGCCCTGCTTGGTGAAGAGACATAACCCGAGCACCCCTCAACTAGTATAAATAAGAGAGGAAGGCACCTCATTCACTCACTCAAGTCACTCATCTAGTGTGCAAGTTTGAAGGAAGCTGCAGTTAGAAGAAGGAGAAGAGAGAGGCACATTGCTCAATCTTGGATATTTTCTAGTGTTTGGTCTTTTATCTTGGTATTGAATTGACAATCTATATTAAGGAATTTCTTGTTGGGTTTTCTCCCCCATGAGGGTTTCCCAGGATAAAATGTTGTATACCTTGTGATTTTGTTTCTCTCAATGATCCTGCTTATGCTATTATTGTCTAGTAAATTGAAAAAAACTTAATAGCTGCTCTAAATCCAACAGTAGGGGTGATGTATTTTTTGTATAGGACCTCTTTCCAAAGGCCTGTATTTTATCAATTTCCTTGTTCCCCTAGAATCTAAGACACTAGCAAAATACCTCAAATGTTTAATGCCCCATCCATGTAGGTCTTTGGTTCTGGATACATATTACTAGGATATTAATTTCATGCCTCCTTCTTGCTTATTTCCCTTATGGAGGTATGGAAATAAAGTTTGAGTTTCAAGAGGATGTGCTTTGTGGGGGAGGAAAGAAAGAGCTAGTATACTGAGATTGAATGAAGAACACTTTTGATCAAAGACTATACACCCAACTCTAGAGATCCATGTGTGTGTCTAATGGGATATCCTAGACTTTACTATGTCCAATATCCAAGTCCAATCTTGAAATTTGTAGGTATTAGGTTTTAGGTGAAAGCCCAAGTAAGTTAGCTTTAAGTCAAAATCCTATATGGAGAAGAGGAGGAGAAGCTTAATCGTTGAAATGTGTGTTGGAAAGATAAGATTACAAAATGTTACTCTCTCTCTCTCTCTCTCTCTCTCTCTCTCTCTCTCTCTATATATATATATATATATATATATATTACAAAAATTATGAAGTAAATATTAGGTAAACAACTAACATTTAGAGATGGAATTTGATGAGTAAATTATTTGTATGGGTTTAATACAGTTTAAAAATTTTCTCAATCATTGATTTTTCTTATGGAAGTCATCACATTCAACATGTTTTAGACAACACAAGAAAGCACAATTGCCCTTCAAATCCAATTTGCTAAGTGCACAATAACTCCACTCCTAGAAAACCAAATATTTTGTTTGTAATGTTTTACAAAGCTTAAAAGAATGCACACCAAAACATTTGGCCTTGTTGTGCATACAGACTTTAATGTTTAGAGCCATGAAGAAGACATGCATTAGACGAAGGATCAAACAACAAGAAGCCAAAACCGAATCAACAACATTGTATGCAAGTCTCTACTTCAAAGATGAAATGAAAAGTGGTCCTTACCATAATCACTAGGACTTCAAAATGGACCAGTAACATAAACATTTGTCCACATAACTTTTCTATATTTCCAATTTCAAACTTGTGCGACAGGGACTAAGCTACTATGCAACACTTGTTAAAAGTGTTGCCCAAAGTGTTTATACATTCCTCCTGGGACATAATGTTATTTATAAGTTTAGGGTAAAATTCTTTAACTTATAAGGAACACTTTATATGAACACTTTATATGACAGGGTGCATAAAGTACATCTTAGAACACTATTGTGTTTCCCCTTAACCTTGATTCTAGAGTGACGAGTTTGAATTGAATACTCTAATTATTATCTAGATGTTTGTGATATAAATGTTTTTTCGAAATGGTTTGCAACACACATGCATATTTTCACCTCGAGGTGGGTGGGTGGCAAGGATGGGGTGGAGGTAACTATTTTCTAGATGCTTGTGATATAAAATGACATATTTATTAATTATTAATATATATACGATGTTCATCTACGTCATCAGGGGAAATTATCCCAATGGGTTAGCTTGAGTTGTTGAGTGTTGTGAATTACAAGTAGGAGGTCACGTGGTCAAGTCCTTGGGCTAGTTTCCTCTATGGATATTATTGATCCTCACTTGATGTCCCTGTCAAGTTAGGTTCCCAAAATAGGTACCATCCTCGAAATGAGGGAGAGTGTCTGGAGGGTTTCCTTGGGATGTGCATTCTATCGAGAAAAAAATATCATCGAAGGAAATTACTAATAGTATATATCTCAACATATATTTGCATTGTTGTAGTTCAAGGGGTTAGCTCAATCGATTATCACCAATATTGTTAGTCGTTTCTAAAAACTACTCATGCGTAAAAAAACAATAGTAAGACTACTGCTAAAAAAACAACATAGTAAGATTGGTGCACTAGCCACACTACCTTGCTCTCTTTTTATGGTGCACTAGCCACACTACCTTGTTGTCTTTTCGGCATATACTCATAAATATGTTTATTCCATTGTTGTGGAGAGTAACAATAGTTTATGTGATATCTTTAAGAGGCTTTAAGTTATAACAATGAACAATTACTCAATTATCAACATGGCCTCAAGTCAAGTGTATCAAGCAAATCATCGTCATTGTTTTGGGAGAAGAGCATCGAGGATGACCACCTGTATCGCATGCAAACTTTAACTCTACCCATGGTCATTGAATGTGCCAATATGGAAATGTGCACGCATGGTGGGATATTGCAACCTGGAAGAAATGGAGTTGGCGAGAGGGTCGACATTCCTCGTGGTAGGATATTGTAATGTGGAAGAAATGGATTTGGTGAGAGGGTTGACATTCCTTGTCATCAGGATACCAGGACAATAATTTTTCAAGCATTGGGCAGTATATCTGTGATTCAGACTATTTGAATTTGTTTTGGAGAAATGTGGTCTTTGTATTTTGTTACTAGTTTTGTGGCTCTTATGGCATTATGGGTAGATTTTCTAAGAATCTTTCCTAGTTTTTCATTTTGGTCATAATCTTGGGTGGGTTTTCTTTGAGCGCGACCTCCTATCACGAGTTTAGTGTTGACTCTGTTTTGTGGAAGTTTTTAGAAGAAATTGGTCATCTCTGCCTTCATTGGACCTCAGTTTCAAGCTTGTCTCTCCTTTGTTGGACCTCAATTTCAGGCTTGCCTCTCTCGAGGCTTTGTGGTGTAGATTGTGTGGATTTTTTAGTGCCAGTGTTGGAATGAGTAACTCTTACTTGTCTTATATGTAATCATATTAAAGGTTGTGATTGTTATTTTCATTGGTCAATGTGAGGTAGAGTTTGTGTCTACATGAATAGTTTGATTCTTTAGGAGGTTGTTGGATCTAGTTGGATATGAGAGATTCTCTTCTTGGTCCAATTTTGATGGGTGGTTGAGATAGTCTCTCAACAATTAATTAGTGTACTAATATAGTGTGTCTATCTTAAGACATAGCTTGATGTATTTACATGTGTACAATTATTTGTTAATAAAACATGCAAACATAGTTTTTGATTTGTGGAAAGAATGTCTACTCTCATTTTTCTACAACAAATTCCTTATTCAATTAGGAGCAAAAGTTAGTTGTAATGATGAATTGTGGTATGATATGTTTTTAACCTCAATCCAAATGTAAGCTTTGTAGGTTATATCAACATAATAACTTACTATCTTTTATGACAATAACACAATGTAGTTGTAAGGCGAGAATGTATCCATTTGACTATGAACATCTTACCTTCTTCTAGATTTTTTTCAGTAGATATACACTTGTAAGCATGTTTTAGCAAAAGAACTAGACAAGTAAAAAATGGACAAGTCTACAAAAGGCACATATAAAGCACCGCACTCCCAAATGGAAGAGTTATATTTGTGTTTAAAAAGTATTATTACATTTCCTCTTATTAGCAAACTTTTTATGGTCACGTCCTGCTATAAAGTGGATGTTTAATTTTGACACGTTGCAAGGCCATGCATGAAATATTTTTTGACAAAGTTATGAAACTATTAGTAAAATAAATTTATATATATATATTAAATTTAATCAAAAATTACAAAATGAGATTCTAATAAAATTAGAAAACATGTTTAGTTTATCTCCTTAGATTATTTAGCAGTTTATCACTTGTTTTAATAATAAAAGGGTTATCAATATGTACTATGCAACATAATATTTAATGTTTTATATGCTAGGATATATATCGTTCAATTTAAAATATCTTTAGATTGTACAGTGTATATCTTAACATATAAAACATTAAATCCTCTACTATGGAGTGCATATTGTTTGTTCAACAAAAATAGCAACAAAAAAAACTAAGTGCATATAGTTTCTAAAAATGGTTAACCTTAACGAGGTTATATGTACACTTTATGGTCTCCCCCTATTAAAAAGAAGCACATATAGTTTTGCTCCATGTGTCAACAGACATGGTTAGACATGGTTGGCCACTTACAATGTTTAAATTCAATGATTGTGGAATTCTTTGAGTGGTTGCATAATAACCCTATGCTCAAGAGTCAAAATTATATTTGTCTTGAGAGAAAGATAATTACAAATCACAATTTTATATTGTTTAAATTGCATTTCTGAATACATAAATAAATTCTATATGCTAAAAAAAAAACTTTTAAACAACTATTTTATTAAAACAACTTTTAATTTATAATTTTTAAAATATAACCAATTAAATAATATAAAATCTATATTTCAAACCAATTAAATAATTACAACAAAGAAACCAATCCAACCAACATAAGCTCATTGTATACCCAAATTCAATGTTTCAGAATATGTTCTCACCAAATGACACATAAAGAATTACCAAAATTTATATTTTTTCTTCTCCTCGAGTTGAATGATTACAAATGTGACATTGTATATCTATCCAGATATATTTTGTGTGTATATTACTCCCTATTGTTTCATCCCAACTATTATATAATAAATCTCAAACAGGATTTATCTCCATTGTTTAATGTGATGGCACATTAAAATCGATATATAAATCATTTTTTATTAAAGGATCTTCGTAATATTTTTCTTTTTCTTTCTTTTCATTTACTTTTTCAGATGGGGGCTTATGTTTTTCCTGGTACGCTGGCATACGTGGCAGATTGTACTGTGACAGTTAGGACAAAAAGCTCGAGTATACAGTGAAACATGGAATATATCTGGAAGGCTGGAAGTGGGTCTTACTTTTTTTTAAGCAAGCTGGCATTGTGAGCAATGAATCCCACTGTGCAGATATGGGTGGGTATTAGATTGTTCTGACAAAGGCTGGAATCACTGAGTGGCAGCAGCCATTGATGTAATCAATGAAGCATAGGTAAAATAAAAAATAAATATATAATAAAGTGATTTTATGATACTAATGAATAATTCTAAAGTATGAGTTTGTGCCGAGAAAAATAAGAGTATTAAAGTGGAATAGAAATTTAACATAAAATATGATAATGTAGTACTAGCATATTTTCTAAATGGGCGAATGAGAATGTCCAAGTAATTTGAGGGAAGTTTTCATATTAAAGTTGTTAAATAGAATAATAGAGATCTTGAAATTTTGTTAAATAGAATAATAGAGATCTTGAAATTAAAATGATTTTATTTGAAGTTGGTTCACTATTTAAGATATAATTTTATTTTAAATATGATGATAAATATGTTAATAATTATGGAATTAAAAAATATGTGTTGGTTTTATATCTTGTGTGGATAATTTTTTTAATAAAAATACACTAATTATTTGACTAAGATAAATAAATAAAACTATTTTTATAATTTTAATAGTTATATATAATAAGAATTAAGTCTATATTACTTGAAGATGAATATATTTTATTTATTTATTTATTCTAAGTTTGAGAAGTAAAAGTTGATTTGAGAGATAAAGTCAATCCATAATATAAAAAACAATTTTATTTAAAATATATCAAAAAATAATATTGTCTCTTACATATTCCTGGAAATTTAATTGCGTTTGTCATATAGACTGAGATTGAGGCTTCTGTGGACCATAAGAGAAATATGTGCAAGAAATAGAACTGTGAAAAGAAGAAGTGGGCGACGATAGAGTGTAATACCTGAAAAGAATAAATTGAAAGGTATCAGTCTTTGGCTAGACATTTCTATTTAAAAAAGTGGAATAACTGGATTGATAAACAAAGAAGGATGTGATCAGTATAGACTTACAGGGATGGTACATATCATCCCTTTTGCTATTTGCTTGTTGATGCCTTTTTATTGCTATCGTCGATGGCTATTGGAATCGTGGAAACTACCTATTGCCTTTCATTGACGACCTGCTTCAATTCCCTCTCGAGCCATTCTTCAATGTAGCTTCTCAAGGGGGCGACGTTGATCTCATTCTGGATTTTTATGTTGAAAAGTTCCTTTTCTAATTCCCTTATATCGATGGAAAGATTACGCAGAGCCTGATCAATTTGTTCATTCTGTACCAAATAGTTGACTAGCCAGTTGTCAATGTCATCTTCACCATATTCAAGGATGCTGTAAAACTTTTCCAAAGACAACGCCTTAAAAATATCAACCTGTTTATCGAAGGCTTTCTCAGTTAAGGGCAAAGAGTTGACGATTAAGTTGGGGTCTTGGAAGTCGTTGGTCCTTCCGGATAAGTCTATTTTGGTTAGCTTTGTGAATAATTTTTCTTTCTTTGATATGGTTTGTTCACATGACTAGATAATGAGATACATGTTCTTCACTTTTTCTTTCCATCATGCATTTAATTGAGTGATCCGGTTTTTGGATGGGAGATCTTGTTGTCTTCTTCTTGTTTTTGTCATGTTGTTGACAATGGTGCCAAAAGGAAGGACCATGTCTAAATAGAAACGTTCTTCATTTCTTAATTCCGCCTGCAAATTTTCGAGCAAATTATCTGCCCTCATTCCAAGGGAAGCCATGGTTTGTGATGTTTCGCACGACTTAGTAATCAATTCCATTATTTTCTTGATATTATTCTCCACATATCCTCTACACAATGTGAGGAGGCTGGAGGATCCTTTTAACTTGGCTCTAGGGGTGGCAAGCATGGCTATTTCCAAAGGACTGGGAAGCAATGGCATAGGAATCAAAGCTTCCTACAATTCCTTGACCCGATCCTTTAGTCTGGCATTCTCGGCCTCAATGCCTCCAATGGAATCATCAAGAGCATTTGCGGTCGCTATATGAAGTCAAAATATTTGGGATGGATGCATGTTTGCAAGGTTAACCTTTGAACGAGATTTTCCTTTCTTATTTTTTACATATTTTTTTTCAATAATTAATTTTTTAGACTCGCTATAAAAAACAATGCTCTGGAACACGAAGGATTCATCTTCATCAAAATTTTCGGTATCATCTATGTCCATTGGAAGACTATGCTGGATCGTGTCTCCGGGATGATCAAGGTTGTAGAATACGCTATCCAGATCAGGCTCAAGTCCCATGTTGTCACTCTCAATTTCGGGCTCTTCCACCTGTCCCACAATTTTTTTCCTCTTCTTGTCCATGGGAAGCTTGTGAGAACTATCAATTTTAGGGTGAGGAGGGTCGTTATCTCCTCCTCTGTTTGAATATATCTAAGTTTCTTTGTTGTTGTGATGGGCCATTGGAGAGATGCTCCAGGATGTCGTACTTTTGGGAGTGCTATCCTCCGATTGAACACTCTTCTCACCAGGGAATTTTCCTTGTTGCTTGTACAATTCAGTGGTTGTTTGCAATGTGTCTAGGTCATCGACATCAGAAGCATGAGCGTTTTCTTCAGTGTCTCTATTTTCGGTTAGGTGTTTTATGAAAAAATAATTACCGAAGCCAAGTGTTTGTAAATGTTCTAAAAAAAATTTATTTGGGTCGAACCCTCTTAGGCTTTCAACATATCTTAGGTTCAAGTTGCTAAAATACGTTGCGAATTCATCAATTTTGTTGACATTTCACAACATGAAGTCCTCGAATTTCCAAGGCAGAGGAATGAACTGTTTTTTTCTCTTCTCTTGGAGTAGATGCAACCAGTAGTTGTATTGCCTTGTTATTTCTGTAACAAACATTATGTCCATAATGTGACATGGAAGGAGAGTAGGATTTTCCTTGGAGCCAAAAATCCTTATATTAGTGTAATTATCCATTTGTTCAAGTGCCCCCTTCCTGTCCAAAAACCTAGTTGCTTGGTCAGATATGCGGGGAGCATCTTCTCCTAAAAACAAAACTTTGAAAACAGAAACAGAGTCACTAAAAACCTCATAAAAAAAGTGGGAGGCCTTGTTCTTCCACAAGGCCTGGTACCAGATCATTACTGTGTCGAATTCCCAGTTTACCTTCTTGGACATAGATATTTTTAGAAACTGGCAGCAATGCGCTATCGCAAAAACCAAGTAGGATGACATATAAAATTTCTTCTCCTTTTTGAAGCTTGACAATTGGGAAAAAATTTCATGGGAAATTAGCTTGCCCCAATAAAAAATGGCTTGTTCCTTGACTGTGAAATACAAAATATAAAGATCCATGCGGGAAATATTTGTTGTGGACTCCTGTCCTGTTATTCTTGTAAACAACCATACAATTTCCCTTAATGGATTTCTAAATGAACTAACCTACAAGCTTGTGATATCTTCAGGAACTGCCATCGAGTCTTCCAGGAACTCAAGCAAGAGGTCCAACCCGTTATTATACTTTTATAGGAACTGCTTGGAATATTCTCCTTTGAACATCAATGTTGGCTCCCTCAATCTTAACATATGGCAAAATACCTGAGGTGAAAAAGAAACAAAAGAGTGGTCCTGCAGTGGAATAATTCTTTGGCCTGAAATAAATTTATTGGTGCACCAAGAGATGAACTCCTTATAGTCAAAAACTTCAGGGACACAACCTGCACGAGCAATCCCAGACGTCCAAATTATTTTTTTCTAGGCGGTAGGGGATGAGTAATAAGAATATGCCCTGGACCACTGGAAGTTATGGTCCTCGCGCCCGAAGATGTTCATTGTGTCTCCATAGAACTGTTGTCGAGATGATGCCATAGGTTTATGAGAACCTTCATTTTCTCCAGATGATGGTTGAAATGAATAGTTAGAGGTGATAATATAACCCTCCACAAATGTTGGTTGAATGCTTATGAATGGGAAAGCTCCTCGAGCCTTTCGTTCATTAATGACAAACTCTATGGGTGTTGCATGATGATATGTTAGCAACAAATCTTACTTATTTCATATTTAGAAGTGCGAAGGTGGTGAGTACGACGAAGAGCAATTAAAGATTGGAGGTTTTGTGAACATGGCAACCCGATGACATGCGAATGACATTCCATGATTTTGAAATCAATGCTCAGAAGGGATAATATAACCCTTCACAAATCTTGGTTTAATGCATATTAATTAGAGATCTCCTCAAGCCTTTAGTTCATCAATGACAATCTATATGGTTCCTACACAATGAGCTGTTAGAATCAAAGCTTACTAATTGCATACCTATATATATATATATATATATATATA
>CBVK0100940237.1:0-12587 GCA_900067695.1 Picea abies | reverse complement strand
GGGAAAAAGTGAAAGAGCACATGGTATTTGCAAACCATGGTGGTATTTAGATATGGTAAGGTAAAAAGTGAATTAAATCATGATAGTCAAAATCTATCGATCCAATTGAAAACACGACTAAACAATCTAAAAGGCGCAATGGTTCATTAACATGTATTAATTAAAATAGTATGATTAATACCTTATATTGAAAAGGAATATACTTATAATGAGGAGATACATTCCTATATTGAAGAGGTGCAATTGTTCAATTGTACATGACCATTGGAAGACTATATAAACATACATTCTTTTTGAAAGAGGGTGTGTCTTTGTGATTTAAACCTGAATATCAACAACTGAGTCAGAGGCCAAGAAAGTAAATGAAGATATGCAACAAAATCCAAAGAAGATTATGAAGATTTGAAGACTGGAGTACTTATCATAAAAAGAGAGGTTGGGTGGTGATAGGGTAGGTTGGAGCCTACAAAGGATGTTGTATCCTCCTTCCAGTTGACGCTGGTAAACCAATGTGTTGAGGCATCTTTTCAGTTATAACTGAAGAAACTAGGGAGTTGGTGATTCTCTCCATTCAGTGTTGGTAAAATCTAGGTGGTTGCAGCCTCCTTCTAGTTGCCGCTAGTAAAACAAGGAATTTGTGTTTCCTTTGAGTTGGAGCTCATAAATTAAATGTAATATTTATTGAAAATAAGAAGATCATTTGTGAAGTTGGGTTTTCCACGTTTAAATTCCGTGTAATGTACCTTTTTGTTGATCATTTGTTTTGATTTGACAAAATTAATAATTAAGTGGTTTTAAGTTGTAAAAAAAGATAATACTGATTCACCCCCCGCCATCTTAGTATTAAACAATATTCCAACAATAGGTTGGATGTTGGATGTATTGTTTTGTAGCAAACATGGCTTGTGGAGTGATTCATTTCGTAAGGAATATTTGATTATGTTACCCTACCTTAAGGGAGCTTCTTTATATTCTTGGGTTTTTTATGGTGTGAATGTTTGGTATTTTCTAAAGACAAGGGTTTAATTATCAAGTTCAAGGGTTGATATTTAATATTTTGATCTTTTATCTATCAAGGTTTACTACAAGTGGTAGTAGATCTCTTTCTTGGACACAACGTGGAAGTTTTTTTTTTTTTTTTTTTTTGTAGTTTTTTCAAAGGAAAAAGAGGACGTCAATATTCAGATTGATTTCTAAAACTTCAGATGCAGAATTTGAGGAAACCAACTATAGATCCAAGTTCCTCTAAAAAAAACACTCGATTTCAAAGAAAAAACGTCCAAATTGGATTATGGGAAGTCAAGTTATAACTGATTTAAAATTATTGGTTTTAGGGTTTTTCTGGTGATGGTCATGCGGTTTATAGATCATATATCTTTTGAATAGAGTGTTGAGATTTCAATCAAACATGTGCTAGTAGGTCTAGAGTGGCCATGGCATTTCATAATTGTGGTCATAATAGCCAATCAGAGTAGAATCACAAAGGTTGCAATTATTTTACATTAATTGCCTCAAACCCTAGTCATACAAAGGAACTCCATTGAAAAGTAATTTATTTCTTCAAAACTCTAGTTCTATCTTTGGATTTTCACAAGGAAGATGTATTTTACAAGGCAAACTGATGGTTCTAGTATTAAAGAATATATAAAATGGTTATGTCAAAATATCCAAGGTGTTGGAAAGAGAATGTGTACCTTTATCCAAGAGATGAAGCAACTATATGAGGTGACTCATTTTATTGGTCGAAATTATTCAAACTTCCAGATGGAGAATATGAAAGGATATATTTAGATAAGTGGTCTTATGCTAGGAAGAATGATAAAGAGAGCACCAAGGGTTTGTTTTCATGCAAAAAATTATTTTTACAAGTTAATGGATGTATTCAACCATACAATGTTATTATTTCTATAAACCATAGTAGAAAACATAATTTCATCAATGTTTTCTTGGCTAAAAGATTGCAAGCTCCCACAAAGAATATTCAAAGCACATAGGTTGAGGGTGAGAATTCAAATTTTTACAGTTTTGAAGATTACCATGGATAAATGTGTGTTACATTTAGATTTTCATGTTATAGATATGGATGATGTGGATATTGTTTTGGGATATCTTTGGATGGACTCAATTAGTACAATTAATATTAATGTGCAAAAGAAGTTTTTGAAGCTTTGGTACAAGAAAAAGAAAATTACATTGTAGGATATTTCTCTTACGAAACAAGAAGGGCTTGAGGGGGCACCTAACGAAGTCCTTGCAAAGAAACTAATTTTAATACTTGCTAATACTTCACATGAAGAATTTGAGGTCGAATCAAAAGAAGAGACTACAAAATCCCATGAAGAAAATCCCAGGGAAGGGCAGAAAAAGGAAGAAGAAGCTAAGGATTTAAACGAATCAAGGAAAACACATGTTGAAGAGTCAAAGAATGAAGAACTAATAGCTAACGTTGAATTAGAAGAAGAGCCCATAGAGACACATGAAGAAAATCCCCCTAGAAGGGCATAAAAAAGAAGAAGAAGAAAATGAGCTAAATGACTCAAAGGAACCAGATGTTGAAAAGTCAAAGAAAGAAGAACCAATAGCTAATGTTGTTATATATTGCCACACACACTACCTTGAGAAACAATAGTCATCAAGGCAAGGGCATGAGTGTCAACAAACTTACTATGGATCAAAATGGAACCATAAAGACACTCAATATGGAGGCACATGGAGGACTAAAAACAATGCACGGAGGTATCAGATTAGAATAACTAAGACATGAAACCCAAGGAACAACCAAAATAAAGATTGAGGAGGAAAGGCCACAGTTGGACCAAATGTCCACATTTCACTAAGATGGATGGATGCTCGTACATGGCACCAATTGGCTACAATGCTCAGTAGGTCATATTAAATGACCTCTTCCCATGTTTTGGGGATGAAACATGTGAAGATGGATGGACTGTAATGTACCTAGGGATGATAATATGGGGTACCTAGGGAGGTACCCAAGTGGATAATTAATGTAATGTGGTCATAATCATGGAATAATCCCAATTGGTAGTGGTGGGTAACAAATAGATCCACTAGGTTGTTAAATGAAATAATACAATAAGAAATGGTAGTTAGCATAGGCCTCTAGAAATTCTCATGAGAAAGTATAAATACACATGAGTATCATTGCATTGAGATAGGTTGGATGTTGGATGTATTGTTTCATAGCAATCATGATTTATGGAGTGATTATTTCCATAAGGAGTATTTGATGGTGTTACCCCACTTTAAGGGTTCTTCTCTATATTCTTATGTTCTTTATGATGTGAATGTTTGGTATTTTTTTAAGGCAAGGGTTTAATTCTCAAGCTTAAGGGACAATCCCTCATATTTTGATCCTTTATCTATCAAGGTTTACTACACCATACCTACTTCATTTTCCTTCTTCCTATGTTTTGTAAAAAAAATCATTTAATTTCATTATTCTTTGTGCTTTTATCTTTCTCTTACACTTTACCTTTTCTTTCTAATTTAACCCCTTTTCTCCCTTCATCCTTTTTCTTTACTCTTAGCTTGCATTTCAATTTTCTTCTTTTTGTCTCCGTATTATTTCTTTTATATTAATCTCCATTTTATTTTCCCTTTCCCTTTTACTTTATTTATTTTTCTTTTTCTAATGTGTTTTCCTAAATTATAATTCATTTTATATGTACTTTAATATATTTTAATTATTATTTCATTAATGTCTTTCAGTATTGTCTTTCCCTCATTTTCCTTCTTCTTTTATCCTCTTGGGTAAAACCCAACACACACACACAAACATAGAGAGAGAGAGGGAGAGATCATATACATTGCACTAGAAAAACCACAACCTAAACAATCAACATTGTAATACAAACATAAAAAGAGGTGGCAACCACAACCTAACACCAAAATTACCAAGTCTTTGTTCCCAAAACCCATATAGCTACCTAACCAAGACCTGAACTAACTGACATGACAGGTATACTCCCTGACAATGTCACACAAAATTAACAAAACTCTATAGTGCATTTAATATAAAGATAAAAGCTAGAATGTTGACCCATGAAGGTTTCTTTCTGTCACCTAGAACTTCTTAACAAACTCCTATTCACACTTTCCATATCTGGGAGATCTTTAAATCTTGATCCATCCTTGGATACTTCCAACTCTAGGAAGTAAGAGTGTTGGACTCCATTTCTCCAACATTGAGTCCCAAAGATAAATGCAAAGATGATTCACTAATCAAGACAATACTCGAAGGAGAGGGGGATTGAGTTACCTCGAAGGGGAGGTTTAGAAAACACACAATACAAGTAATGAAAAAGAACACTGAATCTATCTTAAAGCCCAACTTCAAATACCTATGATCTTGTATCTATAAGAATGGTCTGAGTTCTTTTTCCATTTCTTGAAAATTCCTTAGTTGAACCATGGTATCCACAACACACCTATCCCATTCTTGAATTTCCACCAACAAATTCCCTTCCCACATCTCATTCCATCGAATCCATTGAAGGGTCAAATTGACCACTTCCTTCTGAACCTCTAAAATTCCTTGTTCACAACTCTTCACTTGCCACTTATCTTCAACCATTTCACAGAAGACACAAGATCTCTCATTCCCACAATGGACCATCAAAACCTCCATGATGAATAATCCCCAAAATAAAAGTTGATTCCACCAGGCTCCAATGCCCTTTAGCATAACAAAAATCCACACTCCTATCTCGATCTCATTAGGATCTAGAATTGAATTGTAGGAGCCAAGGTCTAATAGGAAGAGGAGATATGCATTCCATATCCACATAAGCATAATAGAAAGACCAAACATAGGAAACAATTGAGGAGTGGAAACTATAAATCCTCATCCTTTTGGACCTACATGACTAGGCACTTATGTGTTGTTGCCATCACAAACTTAATGAAAATTTATATCATGGGAGGGGCATTGGATAAGGTGGCCCCCATTTTATTCAAATAAATAATTTGCCCAATTTCACTCTTTTATTAACGAGGCAATCATCCTTTTAATTATGAACTCATAATCACCGAAAGAAGGAGATAGTTTAATTTTTTTTGGTTATTTCCAAAATTCTCTGAACCAAGTAGTTTATGTTAGTATTCTAAGGAATAGATTATTGAAGGAGGAACCTTATGGTTATAGAAGAATATTCAAGAATAGTAACATGCTTCACCTTGTACCCCTTTAACAATTGTAGTCCTTGTAATGTGACCAATGCTTCAACCTCATTGTTAGTGGTGATACCTAAAACCTAAGCGATTCCTATTTCAACACTTCCTCCCGTATCAAAGAGAATCCCTCTGCACCCATTGTTGACTTAAAATTCACTACAAGGAGAACACCTTGTAGTAGAGGTTTTTATGGAGCCTCCTCGAAAAACTTATCCTTTCTCTGTGTTGATGCGAGGAATGGAAAGTCCCCACTCAAGCATTTTCGAATCTTACTAGGCTAAGGCAATATAGATGGGAATGTTACCCTGGGTTTATAACCTATGCAAAAATATCAATCAACCCTCAAGAAATATGTTATTGGACCTAATGCTATTATAAAGTTGTGTGTTTTTGCTTAAAAAAGAAGAAAAATGTTTATATATAAATGTTTTCAAAAGATTAAAATGATTGAAATAAATAATATAACAATCTGAACTCAGAAATACAACCCTCAATTGAGAATGACCTGATTTTATTAATAAAAGTTTTTCTGAGTTACAACCATAATGTCTCTTTTCAAACCTCTGTGAGGGTGAGGACCAAGACCATATTTAGAAGTCTAAGATTGAATTAAACATCATATAAAGATAACTAGTGTATGAAATAAAATGACCAAGATTGAATACATTGGATCAACCAAGTCACAAGTCCACCAAGTCTTGACTCTGCAAAATAATCTTAATCACAAGTCACAAGTCCACCAAGTCTTGACTCTGCAAAATAATCTTAATCAGAATTGAAAACTAATTCATATATTCTAATAAAACTACACAGACTGCCAAGAGAAATGAATGACCTTATAAAACATGCCAAATATCAATGCTTCCTAGTCCTTTCTTCTTTGCCACCTTTAGAAAGATCCTGATGTTAACAAGAGGATTTATCCCTTTTGAGAAACTCATAAAATGGAAGTATGAAATTTAGAAATCTCAATATGAAACAAGAGCAAACCTTATCATAAGTGTTTCTATCTAATTCCTCATGCCTTCTTTGTCCTTTGATTCTTGCTTTTATTCTCTAAAAGGTAGTTCTTCACGTTGTTGAACTAATTTTAGTCACGAAAGTTAAATAACTTTAGTTAAGAAATATGACAAATAACTTTATTGATAAGGACAATTAATAAATAAATAATAACTAAATATGCGGGGACCCCATCTATAATGCACATCTTTGCTTCAATAATCAAAATAATTTTTCCTTATCGCTCCATCATAAAATCATCAAATATAAAATCAACATCATATAGAAAACCATAAACATGCATTCAAAATACCATGGCATAAATCAATTGTGTCTCCCATAAAATAACATGATATTTTAAAAGTTTCAAAAATTAAATATCATGGTTCTGCCATATGTTCTCATAGTTCCATAGTCAAAATTAGTCCAAACATAATTAAAATAATTTAGGATTTTTTTCCCTAAAAAAATCATCTCTTTCCTTGATAAAGTCCTCATATTGGGACTTCTTTTCTTCTAGTCGGGCAATTTCAAGATGCACTTCATGGAAACTTTTTTTCCACTGCTTGCTAATTTCATCTTTGAGTGAGTAGATGAAGAGGATTTGGGCATGCTAGTATAAGTAATATGCTACTTGCCTTTGTCAATTTGAGAACCATGTGGTGTAGTTTTATGATCTTTTGCAGGAGGAGGAGGAGGCATAGATTCACGTGTAGAAGTTGTGTGAACATGTAATATTGGCTGAACTGGAGGTAAAGGAAAAGATGCATTATCAACAACAATATGAACTGGTGGAGGAGGGGGAGGTATAGGCCTCTAATTGGAAGCAAAAGAAGGATTGGATGGTAAATTACCCCATCCATCAATATGAGGCTGCACATGAGACTCAAGTATGTTAACAATACCAGGGTGAGGCTGCAAGATAACATTTGGGGTTGCTTGGGGTTTTGGAAAGGCTTGCTAACCACTCAGGTTCAAATGCTCAATTTGGATCAGTTGTTCGAATTCATCAGAGTCAACATCAAAATGAATAGAGAACCTTAGCTTTTTATGTCCCCCAGGCTACCAAAAGGTGTTAGGTCCTCAATTTCTTCTTCCTCTGTTCCCTCTTCTGTTGCTACCTCTACTGAAGAAGCTCATCTAAATCATGGCATTCCAATTAGTACAAGTATAAATAAAGTAATATAAAACATCAAATACCATTCGTCATCATGATTAGATTAGCTCTAACATAACATAATCGTGCCACACAAATGAGAAATGAAAACGAATAATGAAACACAGACATAAAGACATCATCCATCAATATCAACCAACAACACCCAAGTCTGACCCATACACACTGATTACTATTTCCATACAAAAAACTGCCCAAATTTAATTTCAAAATATGTCTGCAAGTTTTCATCATCACACCAATCAGCCAAAATAATTCCCAATTCTCTTCATATATTTTAAATTTTCTCTTTTATCATTCTGATAACATCATGCATATTATTTAATTATTTAATTATATAGACTGGATTGAAATTATATAACATCAACAAGTAAACTATTTTCAAAGAAAACTTGCAATTATATGCCACAAGATGTTGGCAATCGAAATGATAAAGAGGGTGAGTTTGTGTGACTTAAACAATATGAGCTTGGAGCTTTAAGTTTATTATCAGACTAGGGTTTCAAAACTCGTCACTTCTCTTAAACCCAATAGATGCATGAGTGAGGCGGAGTATTGAAGAGTTGGTTAAATGTAAATTTTATAAATTCAAACCAATAAATTTTATAAATTCAAATAAATTTTATAAATTCAAACCAATAAATTTTATAAATTCAAATCAATCATCTAATTTGGTGTTGAGACAAAGACAACCATGTTTAAAGGTTTCTTAAGGTTCGATAGACCAATTGATCTCAGTAAACATTAATCTTTTTCCTTTAAATAAAATGGTTTTTCTTATTTTATTACATAATAAAACAAAGTATTTGTGATGTTGTTGGGATGCGATGCCGATATTGCCATCCAAACATCACAAATACTTTGTATTGGCTACCTCCAACGCTTAAAGGGATGGTTGAGCCCCTCATGTGAGAGGAGTGGGGGTCGCCAATACAAAGTATTTGTCATGTTTTCACAAATACTTTTCTTTATTATGTAAAACATTTTTTTTTTTCACTTTGTTTTATTATATTATATTATTTAATTATTTATTTAATGATGATTATTTTGTTTTATTTATTCTTTGACCATTTTTTTTTAATGTTTGTTTGCCTTTTTTAACATTCTATTTATTTATTTATTTTTTAAAAAATAATATTTTTTTTATATGTTTATTTTATTTAAAAATGTATATTGGTATTTTTGATTGTTTTTATGTAATATTTTTTATCTTATTTTTTTATTATTTAAAATGTTTGTTTTTCATTTTTTATTTTTTTTTAACTTAAAAATGATCTTTTATTTCTTTTTCTAATTATGTGGTTTAAAGTAAAAACAAAAAATTAAAGTATTTATTTAAAAAAAAATCATGTTTTTTTTTACTTGTGGGGTTTTTCTTTTTTTATGATATTTGCTATGGTTTTTAAAATTTTATAGTTTTAAGTTTAGATTAAAAAAAAGAAGAAGAAAAGAATGGCTATTGATGGTGCTCATTTTTTATTTCAGGGTTGGTCTTAAGAATTTATATCCAAAGGTAACGATTGTCAAAGCCATGATTTAAAAAAACTTGCAATTTTATCTTTAGAAAAAAAAAGAGCTGATGCTGGGAACACTGCTTTTCAATTAGGGGGTCAATTTTAAGGTTTTGGTTGCAGTAATACTGATTGTCATGTCTAGAGGCTTCAAAGAAGTTGTAGTTTTAATCTTGAAAATAAAAAATGGTGCTATTGTTAGTACCACTTTTTGATTCAGTGGTTGATTTTAAGGTTTTTGTTGACAACATTATGTTGTTAAAACCATGGTTGTGAAAGGTGGTAATTTTAACATAAAAAAAGATGCTACTAGTAGCACCACTTTTCGAAATGGGGGTTGTTTTTGGTGTTTTTGACTCAAAAATATGTATTTTTAGGGCTAGAGTTTTCATTTTGAGGTTACAGTTCTTGTCAAGTCAATAACTATGTTAAGATTTATGGAAATCAAATTCTTATTTAAAGACATTACAAAGTCAATTTTGTCTTTTAGCTTATCATAAATTTAATCTATTCTATGCAAAAAATTTAGGAAGAAAACTTTCCTTGTGATGGACTCTTCCACAAACTTTCATGGCTCAACTTGGGTAATGGTTGTCAATTCTAACACACTCTGTGTCTTTTCTTCAATGCATTTCTATAGCATGTCAATGAGATTGTTGGGAGGAATGTTTCTTGGAAAAAGGTGCTACTAGTAGCACCACTTTTCGAAATGGGGGTTGTTTTTGACTCAAAAATATGTATTTTTAGGGCTAGAGTTTTCATTTTGAGGTCACAGTTCTTGTCAAGTCAATAATTATGTTAAGATTTATGGAAATCAAATTTTTATTTAAAGACATTACAAAGTCAATTTTGTTTTTTAGCTTATCATAAATTTAATCTATCTATGCAGAAAATTTAGGAAGAAAACTTTCTTTGTGATGGACTCTTCCACAAACTTTCATGGCTCAACTTGGGTAATGGTTGTCAATTCTAACACACTCAGTGTCTTTTCTTCAATGCATTTCTATAGCATGTCAATGAGATTGTTGGGAAGAATGTTTCTTGGAAATTATGGTATCTTGTGTAACTCAACCGTCTTCGTAGCTTCGACTATATACCCATTGTTATCTCATTATAGATATTCAATGTCTTCTAGTGCATATATAAGATTTCATTTGACATGTCTCGTGTTGGAGTAGATTTGGGTTATTTCACTTTGCCTTAATGAACATATGTTGGTCGAGATAGGCTTACACGACTCTAGCCATGCAACAATCTCATCCAAATTATGCCCTTTCTTTCCATTTCCATTTTTTTCCATTCCAACTATTGTTTTACCCTTGCATACTAGCAATGAACTCCTTGTTGGCATGGATGTGTGGGTAAAAATTGGTGACGAGCAATACACTTTGTTCTTTGTGCTTATGGGTGAACAAGAACTAGCTCAAATTGTGCAAAATTTCTCTTCTCCCATGGCTTTAAGAATCCTTGTTTGTTGCTTGGACGAATCATCTTTCCATGTTGTTGCAATTTCAAGTATGGTAATTTCTTTGGGTTCTATTGTAGTTTTGTCGATGTCTTCACCCAACTTTGTGCCACTTGTGATATTTGGGTTCCATGTCTACTATAATATCACATTTAATAGTCATTACTCCCAAGATGAATTTGAGTATATTTTGCTTGTTTTCGCATACGAATCACATGAAAATTTGAGGCTTGTCGGTACAGTTATTCCTTGGGACATCCTTCATGGCAAGATTGTCAGGTTAAATTTTGTGCTTTAAATGATTGAATAGTTTTTCCAAGGTGTCATGAACCTTGAACGTATCGATTGTGATATGTAGAAATCGATCTGATCAACTCAATTGTTGCGAACCCAAAATCTTACAAGATGTATGCCCTAATGGTAAGAGGATATGTACGAAACATAGCCTTCTTGAGCTCCTTAATCTTGGCATTAGCTCCAAATTTAGGTGTTTGGTAGGCTATCTCTTTGAGCACGAGTCTATCAAGGACATGTAATGGAAAAATGGGTGAAGATTTGGTGTTGTCATAAATGTGAATATAATTGTCAGTTTGCTCAACATACCAATCCTCGGGTCTAACACAATTAAAGATTCATATGAGAACCTTGTATAGGGATGGTTAAGTATGAGTTCATAAAGGGTAGTTAGGAAGGCATTGCATAAATTTTTAGAGTGATTGAGATAGTTGTATTTCTATAACTTTGAAAATGAACAAGGGGAAGGAAAGGAAGGATGCCACAAATCACCCATATCTCGAAACAAACTGAAGGCACAAACCACATCTTACTGAAAAGTAGCCATGTGGAATTGAGGGCACTATGCATTCAAGGTCTTTTGAACTTTTTTTTTGGCCATGTTTATATTGTTGGATAAGATCTTCACCCAAATGAAGATGGAACATTTGTACAACACTTGGTATATTAAAGGTATCCAATGTTCATATAAATAGAAGCAATGATTTTCTCCATATAATTGACTGGATAACATCATTGTGACCGTTATAGGTTCAAGCAAGAAAATGGTGGAATACAAATGGGTGCAATGTCTCTGAAAATTCATGCATTCTTCCCACCATCTCTTTATTACTTTAATTGAATCCTTCTTGTTAGTGAATTCATGTACAACCTCCTTGTCTAGCATTATTCTAATGCTAGGATTTTATAACTTGTATTGAAAGTGGATGGGGTATACAAGCCACTTCGTGTTCCATATTCCAAGTATGTACTTATTTCTTTGGTATTGGCATATCACATATGAACATGGAAGAATTTTTGGCATGGTCGCAACCTTCTGCAACTAGGATTGTTGCATCATGTAGTTTGTTCGTACTTGACCGAATATTTCTCCACTATGAGAATCAACAAGTAACCCTAGTGGTGGAATTTCTCTTCGATACCTTTTGAATAGGTTTCCAAATGTTTTATTAGAAGGTATGCCAATGTTAGGATATGTATTATTGAATGTGGGATTTGGCTATAGTGCAACAAGTTCCTCATTTCCTTTCTTCTTCAACATCCTTCCTTTCTTCGAATTCATAGTGTCAAACATGTGCTTCCATCAACTTGACAAGACTAGAGGTTATTTGTTATGAGAATAAAACCCCAAAATGCATACCTTTTGTTCTAAATCACATGGGACTCACTCTTTATATGTCCAATAAAAAATATAGGATTCGTTTAATACCAAGGTATTGAATTAACACTAATGTTGCATTGTTTAGAACAAATAACAATAGAGTTTGTAAAATCGTTTGAATTTTCACTTAGAATAGTGCATGATTCAGATTTCTACAAGTAAACCATAAAGTATAAATGAAGCGAGGGCTAAGCTACTATTGGAAATTTTCTATTGTTAAGAAATATCACGTGCATCACTCTCACTCTCGAACTTGGGTCGCTACATCCAAGGCAATGGAATTTCACCCCTTTATAAACAAGCATTGTTATGAGGAAATTCTCTCTGTGGATTGGGGCAAACCATAACAGATGGAATGACACCCAAAAATAAACTCTAATATCAAGTATACTAGACAAATGGAAATGATAACAAAAGGCTAGAAGCCTACCTCATCCAGACGTTTGAAGAAGACCACGACTGAGCTCATGATCCAACACTTGATACCTGCAACTTTTTCTCAACAACCAAGATACAAAAGCATATGGAAATTGTATAAAGTGTTAGCATATAAACTAGCATAATCCA
>CBVK0100940222.1:0-11913 GCA_900067695.1 Picea abies | reverse complement strand
TTGGCTACTCTTTAGAACCTTCTCCATTTCTCAGATCTTCCTTAGTTCTTCCCCCAACTCCCCCATGCACGTAGAGTGACCTAGTTGTATGATTCCATGGTCATCACACCTTTTTCATGTAATAATATCTTGATCAACATATAAAGTGACCCGATGTACCTCCCTTTGGGTCCCCTCAAGAAATCTTGCTCTGCAGCAGTACATGACTTTGTTGTATCTACTACAAACTCAGTGATAAACCCTGCAGTAATGCTATCTAACCATAAATCCATTGCATGCGTGAATTTTTTATTAACTCTTTCCAACCGCATGATATTTTCAGCAATCCACACTACTATCCTAACTCAGTTAGTCAAATGGGTATCCTTTATCCAAACTATCCAAACTTCTCAATTGCTTTATATATCCAACACTAGGGTTTCAACTAATTATTGTAAATGGAGGTACCAAAAATTGTTCAAGGAAGTGTCATAGTATTAACCTCACCATGGGGGAGCATTTATTGGATAGTTCAATTATTGCAATCCAAATGCATGGTGTCGATGTTGTATCATGGGTCCAATGGTTACAATCATTGGGAACATTGGATCTGAATTCTCAAGAACTTTTCAAGATATTTCCTTGGAAGGAAAGGAAATTGAACTCATAGGTATCCAAGGAAAACCCTCTAAAGTGATAAGTTCTAATAGCATGAAAAAATTAATAAAATGGGGACACCATGGTGTACTTGTGTAACATCCCCAATATAATCCCTAGTTTAATTAATGTTTAATGTAGATATAATGTGTGGCTAAGGACGAAGCGATGTATATGCAAATTGTATTTATATGTTTAATAATAAAATGTGTTGAACCTTGCTAAAGGGGCATGGACAAAGATGGGGGATGAATTAATACACAAGAGAGGAGAGGGTCTAAGAGAAATTCCTAAGAGGGGGACCAAGGGGAAATTACCCATGTATATTAATTCAACCTGATTTTCCTAAATTGCTATTGGTATATGAACCTTATAATTTATGATTGAGTGTTCCCAAAGCCAATATTGAATACATGTAAGAGGGTGAGTGTGAGTGGTCACATCCCAAATTTACTAGGCACATGGGGTCTAAGTACAATCAACTTGGGGAAGTGTGGGAGTTAAGAAAGGCAAGCCAAAGGGAGGAAATTCATATGGGTTGGGACAACAATTTTATTGGGTCAATGTTTTTTCATGAACAGCAAGCAAAGAGTAAGAGAGAGAGATTGGAAATGGTGCACCCATGGAGGGAGAAATATAGAACATGTTGGAGTGTATTTGGAGTGTATTAGAACTAAATACTGAAGAGCTAGGTTGTCAGGCCTGAAGAGTGAACACTTGTGTGAGTTTCACTAAAACAACAATAGTTTGTTGTGGTTTGTTAGTAGTTTTTCCTAGTAGCAAGTTCCCTTGAGTTCCCAGGTTGTTGGTTACATATGTGAGAGAGACCTTGATAAATGAATGGGATTCTTGAGGGACTGATATTAGTGAAGGGGTACATTCCTTGGGTTGCGAAGATCGAGAGAAAGAGAGATGGTGGAGAATCATGATAGTTGTAGGACAATATCAGTGGGTTCTGAGATTTTTGAGTTGTGAGTGGACAATGAGAGAGACCACCCTCTTTTTTGGATTACGAGCCTCAACTTGGGGGTGAATTTCTGTTGATATTTGGAGCAACAAGCATATGGTTGGGTGTAACGTCTATCCCAAGAAGATGGTTGCACAACCATTAATAAAAGATAAGTGTATTATCTTGCTTTTGTTGTATTATGAGTTTATATTATTGTGCATTAAATCTATGGTTGAGAATAGTTTATATGTTGTTATGTTGCATTATTTGAGATGAATTCAAGTTTTTTTATCATGTTGTAGATGCATATAATTAAATGGTAGTGAACAATAGCTAAATCTTGTGGTAATTTGTAGCTAGAAGCTATAGGAAATTAAATAGTTAGTTGTCATATTTGTTTTTAAGACTCTTTCGCACCATAATGTTCCTTAGATGGGCTAGGGGATGTAACATCATGGTATCAAAGCCCTCGGGTTAAAAAATCGGGCTTGAATGGGCCAAGAATGAGTGTGAATTGAGTAATTTGTTGTTGCATACTTTGTTCTGTGTAAATTTTGGGAAAAAAGAAGAAGTTGGAGTGAAATCCCCAAATTCGTGGGTAAATTTTTTTTTTTGAGTGCCTTAGGGAAGTTGAAGAGATTATTTGAGGCATGAATCTACAAGTTACAGAGTTGAATTTGACCTCAGAGGTCGAAAATCCAAGTTTTAATGGTCGTTGTAGAGTTGCAAAAAGTTTGGTGAATCAACAACCGAGATTGCATTTGATCTCACAATCAATGACCCAAATTCATTTTGATAAATTTAAAAATTTATAAGGTTCATATGTTTGAAAGGTTGATCAAATCAATGGCCAGGATTCATTTTTGATCGATTGGTGAAGTTAGAGAATCGATGGCTGAGATTCATTTTCAGGCGTTGGGAGGTTGGGGTCAATCAATGACCAGGATTAAATTTAGAGGTTTGTGAAGTGGAGTAGATAAATGACCTAGATTAATCAAGGATTCGATAAAAAAATTCTAATTTTTTTGGTCGCCAAAGTCATTGATTGGTCGATGGATGAGCATCGGCCAAATTCGACGAAATTTTTTCAAACGTGCAACAGAAATGGAAAATGGGCCAATGGGATGATGGTTGAGCATTGACTGAATTTGGTGAAGTGTTTTCGAATGTGCAAGGGAATGGTTGATGGTTCAATGGGTCGAGAAATGTAAAATGGGCCAATGGGATGATGGTTGAGCATTGACTGAATTTGGTGAAGTGTTTTCGAATGTGCAAGGGAATGGTTGATGGTTCAATGGGTCGAGGGTTAGGCGTCGACCAATTCAGTGAGTTGTTCGGGTCATCCAATAGAAATGCTCAATGGTCGATGAAGGAAAGAGGGTTATGATGTGTAATTCCATGTCAACATCAATGTGTCATGTCACATCAACATTCATGTTTCATGCCATGTCATCCAAGTTGACACTCATGATGACATGTCATGCCACATCAACATCCATGTGTCATGCCATGTCAACAGTTTCCACGTCATCCCAAAAGCGATCGACGGTCGATGGTTGGGTCAGCTGAATTGGGGAAGTGTTTTTTACAGTCATCAAGGATCATTGATCATTGATGGGTCGATAGTCGAGCATCGACTAAATCAATAAGGATTTTCATTTTCCAACAAATATCATCGACGATCGACAATCGGGTTGGCTGTTTTAGAGTTGTGTGCAATCGGTCATCAGGGAGTTGGGTCGATGGACAACGGTCGGGTTGACAATTTGGGAAAAGAGTCATGTGTGACCAAACGAAAGTGTCAATAAAAAAGAAACCAATGTAGTCAGAGAAATGACTTAGATTAAAAGTGATTTGAGATCAATAACTCAGATTTAAGGGGCTATTACATTAGTAAAACAATCAATTTTATGTAAAACTTTTCTGAATTTTTCATATTTTTGAAGGGCATTAACTTGCGGGGTGTTTTTGAGGACCTAAATTATGTTTTTAGACAATCAAACTCCACATAAAAAGAGTGTACCAAGGTACACTCTATCTTTATATCTTAATTAAAATAACTCGAAGAGAATTATCTAATGAGCTAAACGGTTCACAAAACGGAGCTCGTATGAGAAAGTTACAGTTAAAATAATGAGGGTAAAATTTTGGCACCAAATTTACTTTCGAAAGGCATAACTCCATGCTTAGAAGTCAGTCTGGGGCATAGGAGCGATCGATGGAAATATTATGACCCATAGAAGGCATAGGTGAAGTCATATTTTGGTTATGGGTACCTGAAAAAGGTGTTGTGAGTGAAAGAAGACACTTGTAGCATGTAGGGATAAATTGGGGGAAACAACCGAAACTTCACTTGACCATAACTTTCAACTCGGAGCTCATATTTAAGAAAATGAATAGTCGTTGGAAAGGTATTGAGGAGTAGAAGACATACATCAAACTAGAATATTGATTTGGGAAACAAAAATCTCATAAGTTAATAAATGGTTTTCTATAACAGTAAAAGAGTGGAAATTGTAGCATGTAAATGTTGTAACATTTTGCTCAAAACTCATAATGAGGCATGAGTAGAGTCATTGGAAAGTTGTTTCAGAGAGGATTGCATCTAAGGAATCAGAATTTGAATTGATGTGAATTTTCCATCATAAATTGATGAAGAAATAACCTATATTCTAATGGATGAAATGTTTAATGCTATGCATGTTCCAACAATAATTATTACATGTACATTTCTTACAGAATTAGAGGTACATAAAGACAACTTTGGTTCTTATATGAGGACTAGAATTATGGAAGATGCTCAAGGATATTACATCCATAAGGAAGATATCTGAGGTCTTCATGTCAGCATGGTGAATGCTGAGACAGAGTCAAATGGAAGAAAAGATAGGCAGTAGATTATCACTATGAGAAGCCTGCATAGGGAAGTGCAGAGCTATAGAGATGATAATGAAAGGATTATGAAGGCTCAGTGTTATAGAATTACTCATGCATACATAGCCTTGGCTCTCTTACTGGCATATTTTTCCAAAGCACTGCTGAGAAGTTCTTCTTAAAAACCATTTTTTAGAAGATGTACAAGCCCTGTGCCATTACAACCCGCATACATAAGCTTGTTGCACCACTACAACTCGTGTACATACACATGTTGCACCATTACAACCCACATATACTTGCAAAAATTGCAAAAAATAAAAAGTTGCAAGGAATTCATTGAAGTTTATGGGCTATTGGAAGTTTCCCAACTAATCCACTTGTTGTAGCCCGTCACCCAACCAAATAACCATCCTTTTGTCATATAAAAGGAGGTGTTGGGGTCTCATTTCTAATCTAAGAATAAGAACAATGAAACTATGCCCAATTTGACTTCCCCTCCTTGCCCAAGATATTGTTGCATTTTGTGAGATATTGCCTCAGCATTCCCTCATCAACCCCTTCTTCCTCCATTCAACCCATTCTCTCTTCAAATCAATCACTAAAAGGATTGATTTGGTATTTCATCCAAAGGCTAGATCTTGAAATGAGGATGGGATTTTAATATCTTAGGTAAGATTTAGGAGAAAAACACCATTGGGAAATGGAGACTAATTGACTGAAAATCAATCAAAGTACAGATATGTTGGTTGTATGATCGCACATTGACAAAGGAAATGTAGATAGCATGTCTTAGACACTTGGATCATCATTGTAGCTAGAAGTAGAATGAAGAAAACAATCCATTATAGTAGGGCACCTAAAAAAGGGTGAATCGTAAAATAACTTTAGAAGGAGATGGTGGAAATTCTTTAACATGTGCAAAAGAGCATGACACCATGACTTCTTAAACACTCAACTTATTCAAATACTTTGAATATACATTTGAATGAAAACAAATAAAGAGACACAATCCAACATAGGAAAACACAGACTAAAACATACCATCACATGAATATTTGTATAAATGACTATGTACTTCTGATCTCTGGTAAACTCTAATAAATATCATAAATATACAGTACACAGAGCAGGAAAGTCCTTTTTCTCCACAGTCGAACCCACCTTTACATTATAAAACTTGAATATATATACCAATTACATCATCCTATCTATTGATAATTTACTCCAATCAAATCAAATAAAATCATCATAACAATAATATAAAAATAAGTTTGGTTGCAAAGCCTCGAGATGTTGAAATCTTGAGTCTCTAATTGTTGGAGCTAGAAAATCTCTGTAACTGCCAACTATTTGCTTCTTGTCCAGAAAATCAGGAACAAATTTGACTTTTTGATCACGCTCCTAGAAGATTGGCATACTCTGTCACATGAAGATATAGATCTTGATGTTTGACTAATAGTCATCAATCTGGGAGTTGATATTAATTGCCACATGTTTTGTGTTGTCACCTATGAATATTAAAGATGCCATTGGAAACCCCTCCTAGAAGGATGATCCATTCGATCCAACATTTTATCATTTGTATTCAACTAAAAGTGGAGTTGGTACTGAGATGGATTCCTTTCTTTATGAAGGATGATTCACATATTCATTAATAAAACCCTTTTTTTGACTTCAACCATAGGCCAAAAAATCAAAATTGAGAACTTTGGTAGCATAAGTACTATGTTTTTCACTGTATATATTACTAGATTATCTAGTTCACACTTTTGTTGTGCTTTTCTTTTCCATTCCTACATATTCAAACTACATAGGTGTCCATCACTACCTAGAACTCTTAGAATAGTAGCATCTTATGATACAAAAGGTTTACAATCTGCAAGGCAATCCACCAACACTGAAAGGAATATCGAGAATAAAAAATGCTCATGTCACATAAAAACACTGTCATACCCACCATCACCTTTCATAAAAGCTTATCCACACATTTTAAGAGGGTCAATAACTCCATTAGGGCTGCAAAACTTCACTGTAAGTGCTCCTTAAATATTTTACCTCATTTTCACATAGTCAAAAGCTGCAAAATAGTCATTTCCAGAACTTTAGTAGCTATTTTTCCTATTTTCAGTGTTTTGGCACTGCAAGAGTTGTGTTTCAACACTTATGTAGCATTTTGAATTGATGTAAAATATGAGTATACCATTTATGGCTCAAAGGTAACAAATTTTTTCCATCATTTCTCATGAAATCCTCTCTTCCTCTTCAAAGTTCAAAACTTCCAGTGAAACAAACGTTGTTGTATAACAAAGATTCTTGTTTTCCCATCCAAAATGTAGGAGATATCTTATTGTAGATACAACAACAAGTTTGTCTCTTTGAATTATTGGATATGGAAAAACTACAAAGGATCGAATGACTTCTCCCCTTTTACACAAATATTAGATCTCCTTCATAGTCAATAGGAAGGTTTCAACATGGGAAACTTCCTAAATAGAATTTTCAATGCGCCAATGAACCAATTATTTGTGATTTTAGAATGTCAAATCAACA
This sequence comes from Picea abies, assembly GCA_900067695.1. Lineage (NCBI taxonomy): Eukaryota > Viridiplantae > Streptophyta > Pinopsida > Pinales > Pinaceae > Picea > Picea abies. The sequence goes on along the minus strand of CBVK0100940222.1, from coordinate 4,901 downwards.
CAATTCAACATTGTTCTTCTACTAATATTCTTGATTGATCGAGCTCTTTCTTTCAATAAATGAGCATCTCCATGAGGTATCATACAATCGCATTCCATTTCTCCAAAATGTAGACCTCCTTTGTGAGATCATTTTTCTATTGATTGTCATGTGAGAATTTAAACATGGCCATGACCGTGATGAGAATGGATCTCATCATCCACCATATGTTTCAATCGTTGCTAATATGTAGGACCTAAAAAAATCATGGCAGATAACTTTCTACTGGTGCGACCATTGTGCATAGTCTAAAAACCTCTCATCTGGGTATTGAGTGAAACTTCCCAAATCACCACTGTTTAATGGAAGCGATCTCGACGTTTATAATTATTCATTTGACGATTGGTTTTTAATTTGTGACACAATATCCTAAATTGTTTTTGAAAATTTGGCATTAGTCTTGACAAATTGACAATTGATCACTCACACCCTATTCATGGCAAGCCCAAATTTCTTTTGACTTCATTCAATGTGTGAGTATAACACTTGGAGCATTTAGGATTTCTATTTCTCAATCATTGGTGCCCTTTTTTTATTTACCCAGTTCTAGGTTTTGAATTACCAACATTGTTTTAATCCTCAGATATCTTCTTTAAAACTATGTCCACTGAAACTGAGCCGTAATTTACTCGATCTTCTTGCCACTTGTTGATTCAGAGGCATTCTAGGTGTTCTGTCACAGTTGCACAGCGTGCTCGCTACAAATATGCACCTACAACATTTGTGCAACGCAAGCTCATTGCGAAACCTTTGTTTCTTTACAGACATAACAACACATGAGATGAAAAGGAATTGAACAATTATAAAATCCTTGCTTTCTTCAACATGATACAGCTTAGTTAGAATAACAATGGCAAGCTCCAACTGCAGAGAGAAAATAGAACCTTGACAACGGTTGGAGTTGGATTTTATTTAGCACTAGCACTTTATTTTGTGAGGGTAGATGCATAACCCCTTTGCAATACAACTTTCCACCATTTCCTCTTCATTTTATGTTTGCTTGATGAGATGATGACAGAGACATCGTTAAAGCCAAAGTGCTCGACAATTATTGCACATAGGTCTAAATGACATGAAAGAACCAAACAAGAGAGTAAGGTAGGTTGAGAATCCCTTTAGCTTGGCACTAACAAACAATATTCGGCATACACCTCATTGATATCGGTTATATGTGCACTGCATGTTATCATCGAGACTATGACTTGGCATTTCGACTTGAATACATTCATCCTAGTTTATAGAGGACGGAACATTGCGACCCTTCTCATTCAACACCTATCCACTATAAGCCAAAACCCAGCTTGAATTATGATACTTTCTCCTGACACCTAGGAAATTTCTTTATTTTTCTGTTTAGTGAAAGTAATTCCACATGTGTGGGAAAAAAATATTTATGTTTTTATATATACTGGTTATCCCAAACTAATTCGACGTGTGGTGCACTCTTATCTCCTCTTCGGTGGCTTGGCATTTGGGTGCTAGGCCTTAACTTGGGTCAGGCTTTGGTGTGATGCATGGTTCGTAACTTGTGTGTATGTTATGCTGGATTAGAGATTTTGCAAGAAATATTAGACTTGGGATTTGAACCCACCAATTTTTTCCAGCACTAATAATAATATAAAAACCCTCGATAAAAAGTAAAGTCGAGATCATAAAAACCTTATTTTTGCCAAATTCATAAATAATTTGCCCCAAAATTGTATATTTTTTGTCGATAATAAAAATGAGGCTAACACTAGCTACTTGACGCTACAAAATGAGCGCATACTGCAAAGCACTACAAAATCACCCATAAATCGACGTAAAATTTATAGGGTGATAACAGGTCAATGGTCGGGTCGACAGTTTTGGAAATTTGGAGTTTGTTTCAATGGTCTAGATTGCTTCGGGATGGCGGTCGATGGTGTAAATTCACCTGCAGGCCTAGGGAACTTTTAGTGGATCAACTATTGATATTTTCACGTGATTTGAGATTGACAGCTCAAATTTAAGGGTTGTTAACACAATAAAACAATCAATTTTGTATGATTTTTGCTAAATTTTTCATATTTTTGAAGGTCCTTAACTTGCAAGGCAATTTTGAGGCCCTAAACATCGTTTTTAGGAGTTCTAATTTTCGAGACAATAAGTCATAAGCACCACGTAAAGTCTCTACAGATTAAATAAAATAACTCGAGGAGAGATTTCCAACGAGCTAAACTGTTTGCAAAACAGAGATCGTATGAGAGCTACAACCAAAACAGTAAGGGTAAAATTTTGGCACCATATTACTTCTAGAGGGCATAAATCCCTACTCAAAAGTCTATTTGGGGCTTAGAAGAAATATATGGAAATACTATGATCCATAGAAGACAACAATGGAGCCAGATTTAGGATCTAGATATGTAAAAATGCACGAGAAGAGAAATAAGAAACCTGTAACATATAGGAATAAATTGGGTAAAACAACTTAAACTTCTTTGGGCCATAACTTTTAGCCTGGAGCTTTGAATTGATAAAATGAATAGTTGCTAGAAAGGTTTTGAGGATTAGAAGACATATATGAACCCAAAATTTTGAAATGGATAATAAAATTTTCCATAAATTAATAAGGATATTTATGTAGCGGTAAATGAGTGGAAATTGCAACTTGTAAATGTTGTAACTTTTTGCTCAGAATTCAGAATGATGCATGAGTATAGTCATTGGAAAGTTGTTTCAAAGATGAATTCTTCTAATGAATCATATTTTGATTTGTTGCATTGTGTATTTCATAAATTTGGATAATGAATAATCTATATTCTAATTGATGGCATGTTTTATGTTATGCATGTTCTAACAATAATTATTACATGCATATTTCTTGCATAATTAGAGGTACAAGAAAGAAAATTTGGTTTTTATATTAGGACTGGAGTCACGGATGATGCTCAAGAATATTACATCCACGAGGAAGAGATTAGAGGTATGCATGTAATCATGGGAAATGTTGAGACAGAGTCAAATGGAAGAAGAGGCAGGAAGGAGCATGTTGTTATGGAATATTTCCCCTGTGGACAGGTGAAATATCCCTTGGATTACAAACCCCTAATACCAAGACATAAAACTACAAGTGGACACTAACATCCCCTTGAATTCATTTTAACCAATTAGAAAGAGAGAGGGAGAAAATGTGTGATGCACCTTGTTTTGAAGTTTGTCCTTGTTGCTTCCAATCTAAGATTGATCTCCAAACTCCCTGGTGAAAATCGATACCTACAATAGGAAGAAAAGAGAAACCACTACCTCCTACTCTACTTGATTAGATCAAACAAATTCATCTACAAAGATTGAAGGAACAATAGACAAGTCTACAAAGATTGAAGGAACAATAGACAAGCACATGCAAGAATACACAAGCTTGAAAAAAATAGGCCAAGTATAGTCAAATGAGAAACCAAAGAGAATACTTACAAACCATGGATGATGATACAACACTTATCTAATCTCTCCTCATCCAACCCTTGCATGAATATAACAAGATCAAAGGTTTGATAACTGTAAGCTTCCCCCTAAGATCAGAGGTTTGATATGCTCCATTCCTTCCTTCTTTCACCTTGGAAATCCCTCAATATATAGACTTGAGAGGCACAACTACCATGATAAAATGATGGATATGGTTGAGGATATGGCTCTTTGAGGCTTGGATCAAATCCTGAAGTGAAGCCCAAGCATGAGGGTCGAACACAACTAACCCAATCTGAAGGAGATGGCCCATAGGTTAAGGTGGGGGAGATACCCCCTTTCTCTCAACAATAATGGTTCTCCCCCTCAATGAGAGACAGGGTGCCAACCTAGAAATGGTGATCCCCTATAGTGGGATAGGGGGAACCATGTGTGCACCCTCAATATGGACAAGGGGATCCACCCTTCATAAATTCTCAAAAAAGGGTCGAAATTTCCAAGGAAAAAGTGTGTTTTGACTTAGGGGTCATGACCAATTGTTTTAATGGTTTCAAGGCGTGGTGACACCTCACAAAGTGAATGTGACACTCACCAAGGTGCATATGCCACTTTTCAACACTTAGGGTGTGAAACACAAATGTGGCATTTTGATGTGTAACACCTGCGACCATGAGAAGCCTGCATATGAAAGTGCAAAGATATAAAGTTGATAATGAAAGGATTATAAAGGATCAAGAAGAGATACTTTAAAGATTGAATATGTTGAACAAGCAATTCAACAAGGACTATGGCACCAAGCAAGCAACTAGCACTAGACATGTAGTAGCATCTATATCACAAAGAAAAAGGGATGATCATGGGAATGACAAGAAGTCAAAAATCATGAACAAGTGTTGTCATTCTCTTAAGGCAATCCACTAGAAGAGCTCATGCAATTTCAAGTCCAAGGAGCATCCCAAGTGTGTCTCCTGTTAGGAGAAAAAGGAGAAGGGCTGATGCAGACATATTGAAAGGTGAACTCAAGAAGATCAAGCCACCAACTTTCAATGGTGAGCACAAGAAAGGAGAAGAGGTTGAGGCCTGACTACTGGAAATGAAGAAATATTTCTAGTTGCATGATTACCCCTCAAGGGTAGAAGCTATAATTTCCACTTACCACTTGCAAGGAATGACAACCATGTGGTGGGATCAGCTTAAGCAAGCCAATAACCTTGATGAGAAGAGGATCTCATGGAGACAGTTCAAAGGATATTTCTAGGAGAAATATGTTTTCGAGTATTACTATGAAAGGAAGATGAAATCTTTGTTTGAAATCAAGTTGGGAAGCATGAAAATGGAGGAATATGATAAGAGGTTCTTTGAATTGTTGAAGTATGTTGACTTCATAAAATATGAGAAGGTAAAAATCCAAAGGTTTCTAAGTGGGTTACCCTCCTTCT
>CBVK0100940150.1:0-14739 GCA_900067695.1 Picea abies | reverse complement strand
TATCAAGATCCAAAAGAAATGGATCTGAAAACCTCCTCATATATATTTAGATTCTTGTTTCAAATAATCAAGGAGGAGATCAGATCTGATCTCCAAGTCGAATTAATGAAGTGTCTTTTCATATGTTGTCCATGAGATTTTTTAGAAAAATAAATCTGACAAATTCTTGAAAAATAGGTTTCAAAAACCTCTTCGTATCTCCTAAACCGTGATATTGTGTAAAATATGAGAGAGGTTTTTGTGAAGGAGCCCATTCCCAACAAAAACCTTTTTTTTTCCAAGACTTCATCTCCAACTGCTTCGAAACCTTGCCAAAAATTCGTCACTAAAATAGGCCTCAAATATATATTCGAACCTCTTAAACTGTGATAGTTGTGTAAAAACCGAGAGAGGTTTCTTGGAAGGGGCTCGTTCCCAACAAAAAACCGCTTTTTTTTTTTAAATAATTCATCTCCGTAGTTTCAGAAATGTTTCTTGAAGATAAGGACTAACACGGGGAAAAAGAAAACAGAGTATTGCATGTATTTGATTTATGTCTTTCTTCTTTCCTGGTTTCCATCCTGAACTTTTGGTGTTCTTCAAATGGAGAAGGTAGTTTTAGGTCAATGGAGGTTCAAGTATTTTTCAATTTAATTTCATACTTTGAATATGATCCACTACCAAACCCATCTCCTTCAACACTTTTTGATTTTTCAATTTCTGGAAAATCTTGTAACTCACTTATTTCCAGATTTACTTCAGCATCAATGGAATATGTATTTTTAAGTGGAATTTCTTGTTTTGAACCTGACCTATGGTTTCCTTTGTTACATGAGTCTTTGAATACTGTGCATTTTTCTTACCTTTCTCATGTGTTTTCTTTTGTTCCTCAGGTTTTCTATCAAACACAAGTTCCAACTTAACCTCCTTTAACCTATGTGAAGCAGATGCAAGGGTCTGTCTTTCAACTTCCTCCATAGTGTCTTCTGAATTGTCTTCAATAAAAATTAGGTTTTCCTTATTTATAGAAGGATGAAATAGAGCCTTTGAGTTCAACCTAATTTTGTTCACATCCCTGGTAGTAGTTCCTTTAGATACAAGTTCCTCTTTCTTGCTCATTTTCTTTCCCTCTGCAACCTTTTTTCCAATAAATTGTTTCTTCTACTTGGTTGGTCTTTTGACCGGGCTTGATGTATGGTATTCATGTTCATCAAGTTCATCTGGTTCCTCCTTGATGTTTGGATCATTTTGGACATCAATTTCTTTATCAAGTTTAAATTTCTTGCCTTGGCCTTTAGTGATTTGGTGCCATGGCACTGATAAAACTATGCTAAAGATTCTTGAGAATGTTTATGATTCGATCACCAATTTTGGGAAACTATCGAAGTATGGGAGATAGATTTTTACCTGTAGAGCATGCATGAAACAATATACATACTAAAAATAGATAGATCACGTCTTCATACATGGAGAATGGTGATCAAGAATGGTGATTGGATATCAGGATGGCACTTACAACCTGATCATTTGAATGAGTTGTCATCACTGCAAAACATGACCTGATATAGATCATAATCAGATATGTATATTTTCTAACAATAATTTCATATTTTTTAACATGGTCTAGGAATATGGCACATGCACAACCATAATTACTACTGATGCTAGAAGAATAGTGCTATTCTTGTAGCACCCTTTCCACTTTGGAAATTTTGTAATTTTAAACAAGGGAAAAAGGACATGTGATGTGATGAAAATAATTTACCATGTCATATCCTAACTTTCAATTAATTCAAAACATTTAAAACATGTAGAAAAATAATGAAAGCATACTTTCAAGCCAAGAAAGGGAAAGACAAAGTTTAATGAAAATAATGAAAAAAGGGGTAGAACAAGGATTAATGAAATCCAACAGTCAAAAAATAAGTTAAGAACTAACACTGGATCCTTCTCGGATAAAGTTTCGTAGTGAAACTTTAAGAAATGGATGACCAATGCCTTCACATCCCTCATCATCATCAACTTTTACTGTAATTATTTCCTTGTCCATACATTCCTTTATTTGCAATCCAAAAATAACAACCACAAAATTTCAAGTAGTCTTTCCATTGGGCTTATGGAGTCTTTATTACTGATCATACCAATAAACTGAAAACAAAATGCTTGGATGCAAGCTTATTCAATCATCCTACTCTCCTAACATGTTGACATCATGTTGATCAAGTGTAGGAGAATTTCCAATGAAACCATAAAATCATATCACTGACAATATGGTCTTCTTCCTTGCAAGTAAATAAGAAAATGTATAAAAACGAATATTTTTGTAGAAAAAAATGAATGGGCAGCCCATATGTACAACTTCAATTTTATTTAATTCCAAAAACTACAAAACTTCGAACTCATGAAAAAAAAAACTCCATGTAGACAGCCAGAGGATCCTGCCAATTGTGTTGCATCTCTAGCTGATACAATAAGCCATGTGGTTTCTTTATGATTTTTTCTCCATTTATGAGAGCATAATTCATTTGAATATCACTTATTTTATGACAATAAGGGGAAACAATGAATCCCTGGAACTGTTGGTATATTGTTTGTGAAAAAAATCCTTTAACAACAACAATATCACTGTGGTAAATAAGGGGATGCAATATAGTTTCATTAGTTGGAAGAGTTAGAACCTCGGGCTTAATATAATCTTGCCTATGTTGAAATGTTCCCTCATATCCCGATTCAAGAATGTCATATATTGAAATACCAGCTTCCTAAAATTGTGGAGCAGACATTTATGAGGGATAAAAAATTTTGGATGGTTCTTCATCTCCCTCATTTTCCTCGAATGCATCTGATTCATAGCTGTCAAAGATAGGTTCATTTCTACTACAAAAATCAATGCAAACTTGGATAGACAATTGTTGTGCTTTGTCTGGATATTCATCATAAATAATATTCCCTTTATAAACATTTGAAACAAAAAAAACATCTAATGCTTCTTCATATTCTTCCTCATATGTATTAAGAACAACTTCTTGCGAATAATATCATGATTTACATTGCTAACAACAGTCTACCATAAGAAGCTCAGCTGGAAAATACCTTTTACATTGTTTATTGAATGAAGCATGAAATTATATTAAATAAGAAATGATGGAAGTAGGAAGATATATGTACCATATATGTGCATCACCCTCCAAAGAGTACATAAACATTTTCATCAATACGTCTTCATGATGAATATTCAGCTGATCCATGCATTGATGAAACTCAATCAAGTGTAGTGCCAGATTGTCCTCAATATTTTCTTTGAACCATGGAAGGAAGTATCCCCATATATTTATAGTGGGAACATCATTAGGGAAATGAACAATAGTAGAGAAATTAAATGGTTCAAACCTCTATGCCAAAATAGATTCTATAGCCTTCGACATATTAGGTCAGTGGAGTCAACAAAATATTCTTCCTTCATGGAGTCGCTAGGTGAATGATAGAGTCAGAAAAAGTGTCCAAATCATGCTCCCCATCAAGAGATAGAATTGATCATTGTCATTCTCATAGGGATAAATTATTCATTCCTTCGTCCATGATAGCGATGCCAAAATATGTTAGTTCCTAAAGTTGCACTTGACTATGAGAGGGAAAGGCTGAGAATCATCAAGTCGAGCAATGGTATTTTGTAAAGGTTTTGAAAAAGAAATTCAGGTTGGTTGAAAGTCGACTGAAAGATACAAAAAGTATATAAGGATCAATGTATAAAGACAAATAAATATTACACTGTCTTAGTAAATCACAGACATCTTGATAAATCAGATGGCAGAAAACAAATGAAGAAAATAATATATATGTGTTTTCAGTCTGTCCACTCACACATACAATTCTCATTCCCAAATATCATTAATAAATAAGAACATGGTACCTAAAAACAAAATCTTAGTTATGAACAATTTGAACAACAAACTCTTCACTGTATTACTCACAATAAAGATATCATATGCTTAGCAACATATAAAAATGAATCCCAGTAAGAACAAGAAAAGATAATAGCATGAGAAGAAATTATGATCGTCAAAATTTCTTTTCCATTTAGTGCCAATATGAAAATATGTCTTTGCCTCACAAAGGAGTATTTACAAAATGATAATCCTTGATTCTCAACTAATCCCCCCACTTAACTTCTCCTTCTACCCTGTTTATATAGAAAGAATACATATTTATTAAGATCCAACAGAAATGGATCTGAAAAACTCCTCATATATATTTATTTTCTTGTTTCAAATAATCAAGGAGGAGATCATATATGATCTTCAAGTTGACTTGATGAAGTGTCTTGTCAAGTGTTTTCCATGACATTTTTGAGGATAATAAATCTGGCAAATTCCTGAAAAATAGGGTTCAAAAACCTCTTTGTATCACCTAAAATGTGATAGTTGTGTACAACTTGAGAGAGGTTATTGAGAAGGGGTATATTCCCAACAAAAACCTCTTTTTGTTTCAAAAAAATCATCTCCATTTTCTTTGAAACCTCACCAAAAATGGGTCACTAAAACAGGAAATCATTTATTGTGAAATTTCTGAAAAATAGGCCTCAAAGATATATTCTAAGCTATTAAACTGCGATAGATTTGTAAAAATTGAGAGTGGTTTTTGTGAAGGGGCCCGTTCCCAACAAAAAGCACTTTGTTTTTAAAAAAATTCAGCTCCATCATTTCATAAACGTCTCTTAAAGATAAGTTCTAATACAAGAAAAAAGAAAACAATGTATTGTATGTATTTGATTTCTGTCTTTCTTATTTCCTGGTTTCCATCCTAAACTCTGAGTGTTCTTCAAATGGAGCAGGTAGATTTAGGTAAATGGAGATTCGGGGTTTTATCAATCTAATTTAATACTTTTAATATGATCCATTACCAGACCCCTCTCCTTCAGCACTTTTTGATTTTTCAATTTCTGGAATATCTTGTAACTCACTTATTTCCAGTTTTACATCAACATCAATGAAATATGTATTTTTAAGTGGAATTTCTAGTTTTGAACCTGACCTCTAGTTGCGTTGGTTATAGGATTTTTTGAATACCGTGCAGTTTTCTTACCTTTCTCATGTTTTTTCTTGGGTTCCTCAGTTTTTCTATCAAACATAGGTTCCAGCTTAACCTCCTTTAACCTGTGTGAAGCAGATGCAAGGATCTATCTTTCAACTTCCTCCATAGTGTCTTCTTAATTGTATTCAATAATAATTAGGTTTCCCTTATTGATAGAAGGATGAAACAAAGCCTTTGATTTCAAGATAATTTTTTTTGCAGGCCTGGTAGTATTTCCTTTAGAAATAATTTCCTCTTTATTACTCATTTTCTTACCCTCTGCAACCTTGTTTCCAATAAATTGTTTCTTCTACTTGGTTGGTCTTTTGACTGGGCTTGTTGTATGGTCTTCAAGTTCATCAAGTTCATTAGGTTCCTCCTTGATGTTTGGATCAGTTTGGACATCAATTTATTTAGCAAGTTTAATTTTCTTTCCTCGACCTTTATTGATTTGCTGCCATGGTACTAATAAAACTCTGTTGAAGATTCCTGACAACGTTTATGATTCGATCACCAGTTTTGGGAAATTGTCGAAGTCTAGGAGCTAGTTTTTTACCTGTAGAGCATGCATGAAACAATATACATACTAAAAATAGATATATCACATCTTCATACATGGAGAATGATGATCGGGAATTGTGATTTGATATCAGGTTGGAACGTACAACCTGATCATTTGAATGAGTTGTCATTGCTGCAAAACATGACCTGATATAGATCATAATCACATATGTATATTTTATATCAATAATTTCTTATGTTTGAAGATGATCTGGGAATATGGTGCATGCACAACCATAATTACTCATGTCGCTACAATAATAACGTTATTCTTGTAGTGCCCTTTCCACTTTGGCAATTTTGAAATTTTAAACGAGGGAAAAAGGACATATGATGTGATGAAAATAATTTACCATTTCATATACTAAATTTTAATTACTTCAAAACATTTAAAACATGCCAAAAAAGAATGAAAGTATACTTTCAATCCAAGAAAGGGAAAAACAAAGTTTAATAAAAATACTGAAAAAAGGGGTAGAAGAGGGATTAAGGAAATCGAACAATCAGAAACAAAGTTAAAAACTAACAACAATGATGATCACTTGTTGTCAGTTAACATCTCATGCTTACTCTATCCTTCCACTATGCTTGATCTAACAGTCATGAGAGAACCTAGAGGATCTTAGATCAATGACCATCATTATTTTGTGACTTTGCCCTTTTGCGCTTTAGGAATTTTTGATAGTAAGAGAAGTTGAACATCCCCGAAGGTTGTAATCCTAGAGTGACATGGATTGATTACATCACTCAAGATGACATGGACCCTAATTATATGTGTCATGTGTTACCCTGATTCATGACTTTCAAGGTCCTTATGTGCAACATTGACCTTGAAATTTGTCACCACTTGATTGGGCTACATGTCCTTACTGACGTGATCTTGTTGATGTGGTCCTACTTTTGTGTAACATGACTTATTTTGTTCTTCATATTAGATCATACAGCTAGCGGGATTTCATGGTTATGGGTTTTCACTTCATCACTTCAGGAACTTTGACACTTTTATATCAAACTTCGGTCATCATCGAAGTTCCTAATAGGTTTCTCCACAATTTGATCTTTCCTTGTCTTGATCTGATGACCTATGTTCACTTTGAGACTTCATGCCTTTGGCCCCACTTATCTTATCCTTCCACTTTATTTCAATAAAAAATTGGTGGGATTTTCCATCTCTTCCTCTAATTCGATGATCAATGACAGTTTTTTACTTTGGGGCTTCGACCTTTGGGTATTCCTACATGATTGAGACTTATTTTTTCCATAGTGGTTAGTGCTTAAGATGAATGCTTGATCCAATGATTGAGAGCTCACTCGTAGGGATATTATATCAACAATCTTCATGAGTTCATTTACTCTAGGACTCTGGGATATTGTGGCTTACCCTATCCTTCCAATAAACTCGATTGGATGGTTGGGAATTCACCCAAAGTACCTCCTTGCTATAATGGCTGGTGGGATTTTGTGACTTCGTGATCCTTCTTTGTCTCCAATGTTCACCAAAGTGGCGAAGTGCCGAAGTTATTTTTTCTGCAACTTGATCCAATGCTCCATATTGCTACTTATTTATATTTGATAGTTGATATTTAATCATTCCCAACTTCTAACATCATCTTGATCTAATGATCCGAGATTGTCCCAAACTGATAATGAATGACTCCTATAACTCAATCCTTTACAAGGGATTCTTCTGTGTAGGTTCTAGCTTCTACATGATCTGACGGTCTAGGATTCTCCGAAGAATTACATCAATGGAAATGATTATCCCTTTATTATTTTGGAGTTTACTCTGGGGATTTCAATCCCGATAACACTTTTGTAATGCGCTCTCCCTTATAATATTTCCTTCATCCTTTCCATTGTATTATTCTATGTTTGTATTATTTGTAGAATCTCCTCACTATCTCTCCTAAGCTTTAGGAACATATGATCATTTATTGATCCTATCGTGATCAACAATGATGATGAATTGCTTCTTCCCCAAGGTGATCTTCTTTTTTCTCTGATTACTATACATGTTTGACTCATGTTTCCATCAATGACAACAAATAATCAATAATTCCAACATCCTACATGTATATATCTTTTGAGAGATCCTGAGGAAGAAAGGAATTCTTCATGTCCATTTGGTGAAATTCCCATCCCATGGTTGTTTCAATGGCAAGGGCCAGACAGATGGAGTCCATATTTGCAATTGGATAAAATGTCTCATCATAATCAATCTAATGGCCTTGAAGAAATCCGTTGGAAATCAATCTTGCCTTGTACCTTATCACCTATCCATCGGCTACCTTCTTGGTCCTATAGACCCATTTACATTTGACAAGCTTCCAATCTAATGGAAGTGGAACCAAGTCCCAAGTCTATTTTTCAATGAGGGAGTTATAATCCTCTATCATAGCTGCTTTCCATAAGGGATTCCCTTCATACTTTGCTTAGGTATGAGAGTATGAATCAAGAACCATGTAGAATTTCATGACAATCACTAGTTCTATATCCATAAGTGCACAAGGTGCCTCCTCAAGCTAGGATGTCATCCTCCTCAGATCCAATGGATCCCCCACAAGTTAACCTATTTCTTGTAAAGTGGACTTATCCCATTTGGGAATTTTCATGTTCATAATATTTCGAATTTGATTCAGAAATCATATTGAAATATGATCCAAATGGGAATATGCATCATCTTGGATGTCTGGTATTTGGAAAGGTACATAAGTCTTTACAAGTGGATATTGAGATTCATGTATGGGACTTTCCTGAAACTGGAAACTCCACTCAATGATAAGCTTATCCGTTGAGGGATATATCAACCTGTAACCATTCACACCTTTAGTATATCCCACAAAGATGCATGTTTTTCTCTAAGGATCTAATTCCTTCTTCTTTTTATAAGGTGTGTGGTCCCATGTCCATGATCCAAAGATTAAGAAGTGGATGTCTTGTGGTTTGATGCCACTACAAGCCTCAAAAGGTGTCCTATCCTTCACATATATGTGAGAAAATCTGTTCTTTATGCAATTGACATAGTTAAGTGCTTCAACCCAAGTTTTGAAGGGAAGGGAACTTATATGAAGCATGCAACTAGCCATCTCTTTGAGATATCATTTATTCCTCTCATCTACCCCATTATGTTGCAGAGTGTATGGAACTATATGTTGTAATTGTATACGTGCCTCATCACAAATATGTTGTACATCCTTGTTTACATACTTCCACCCATTATATATGCAGAGGATGTTGATCATCTTTTCAGACTTCTTCTCTACATGTGCTTTGAAATCTTTGAGATGATAAAAAACTTTGGACTTCGGTTTGAGAAAATATACCCAAGTGTGCCTTGAGTAATCATTGATAAATGTTATCAAGTACCTCACCTTGTTGATGGAAGGATGAGGAAAAGGAACCATGAGTTCATTGTGTACAATATCTAAGGGAGAGTTCATTGTGGATGAGCTCTAAGGGAGAGTAGGCCCTCCAAGCCTTCACTTTCTTAAATTTCTCTAGAGGATGTTTTCCAAGGATGCATCCTTGACAAACTCCTTCAAAAAAATGTATATCAGACAAGCCTTTGATCATTCTCTATTTGTTGAGTTGTTGAATGTATCTGAAATTTAAATGACCAAATATCTCATGTCAGAGTCAACTATAATCCTTGGCATGAGTTTGTAGTAATGAAAAATAAAATTTATCAATAAACTTAGAAACTATATACAATTGAGACTAGTTATTTACTTCACCAAAAATAATATTGGATTTTTCATGCATGTCGTATATGGTCATGGAATCCAGTGTCAATTCCACCCTTTTTCCTATTCGTGTATGTGCTATATGATAGATGGAGAGTACATTCAAGGAGTGTTTTAGAACATGCAAGACATTCTTAAAACTTCCATGTTAGAGATCTACTCTCCCTTGTCTAGTGACCTCCATTGGAGTATCATAACCCATGAGAATGGGAGGACATGTGCATGAAATTAAATACAATAAGACATGTTCTTTGGTTTACATGTGATGGGATGCTCTAAAACCTAGGATCCATGTACCGTGAGAAGAATGAATAGAAATAAAAGCATGATAATTACCTTTGTTTTGTGGCACATTGTCTCCTGGCTTATTTTTGGCATTCTTGGGAATGTATCCCCAAAGGTTGTTTTGTTGGAGTGTTTGCACCATGATTTTTATTGTATTCTTCATGCATGATGATCTAGGATGATATCCATGATTGTATTAACCACACTTCATTTTCCCTTGATTTCCCTTTCCACCTTTGGAGTAGGAGGATTCATTAAAGGTTTGAAATTTCCTTGATTTCTTTGCTCAATATGAATCTATCCCTTTCCTTTTTGTTTGGACTTTGAAATTGATTTGTTTCTCTCATGCAGAAAAAGTGAATGTGCTTTGGAGCTCTTGATTTCTCCCATTTTGATTATCTTGTCTTGCTCATGCTTCAAGGACTCAATGAAAAGATCTAGTGAGGGAATTTTCCAATATACTCCCGATGTAATCCCCACTGTATGGAATATGGAGACAAAGACTACATACTCCAGACCCAAGTTTGACAAAATCAAAAGAATCATTTTTTTTTTCTTTTGTGGATTTATCAGTCCTGCATCCCTTTAGCTAAAGGAGTAGGGAATTCAACTTTGTAAAGAAGTCTTAGATATTTTCAAAACTACTTGGATCTAATGAGTTCACTTCAATCTCAAGAATGTGGCCTCTCATCTCATCCTATTTTCCAAAGAGATATTCTAGAGTGTTTGAAATACCGTTTGGAGTAGAAAAAAGTTCAATATGAAACAATAGATCAAGAGGAATTGACATGCAAATGAGATCAAAGGACTCATCCATGCGGTTGAATTATTTTGATTTTTTTTGTCACCAATGTGGGTTCAATATTTATAGACATGTTCACTCATTACAATCCTCTACCTCTTAACACATGTAAAATATTTCTCTTCCACTCGAAATAATTATGTGGTGTGAGAAGAGCCGACAATGGAAATTTCATTCTTCATGACTTATTCAATATTATGTACCTAAAAATGAGTGTGTGTGCACATTCTTCCTAACAACCTATGGGATCTGATAGCATGTGAATTTTAGTTGAAGCCTGAATAGAGAATATATCTAGTTGTAATTCACACAAAGATTGCAAAAGAAACACACACACACACACACACACACACAGAATAAATAATTATATTAGCCAAATAAGAGAATGGAAAAATACATATGATATACTCTACATGGATGAACTAATTCACCATAGTAGTGATATAGAGAGATGTGAACAACCACTAACAAAATATGGAGTGAATTTCCACCTAGTCTTAATTAACTGACCATGTAGTCATAAGTTAACTAGATAATCACTAGTGAAGTGAGGAGAGAATCATAGATTCACATGTGTGGCACCTTCCTTGTGATGATACCAAGGTAAGTGTTCCCTCCTAGTAATGATACTGAGGTAAGCATGTAACACTTGGTGAGAATACTGAGGCTGCCATGCATGACTCTACTTTACTAGTCTAATTGAAGTGTAACTGAGTCAATACTGAAGAGGGTGTTAGCACTGAGATTCACACTCAGAATGCCATAAGTGAAATCCCAATACTGATCATAATATAAATGAATTAAATTGGTTGATTAGGTGGATTGAAAAGACTATGAAAGAAAGGGAGAGGGCAACAAATTGTCTGAAGAGGAATTCTATTGGGAAAAGAGTCACAACATTCTACAGATCAAATGCAATCAAACTATATATCGAACAAAATGGGTATATAATGATGAGAATAAGCATATTGAATATGAAAAAAGGAACAACACCCATTGTACATATATATTTTCTCCAAACAGATAAATATTTCCTTGACAATAAACAATGATGAAATGGGAAATCTATAACAGATCCTATGTTGTTCATGAATCCATCCATCAATGGAAACTATGATCCTAAAAAACTGCAATATTTTCAAGAAAGAAGATAACAAAGAAATGGAAAAACATATAATACAATCTGATAACAACTCTCATCAATCTTTATTGGAAGAAAATGTCATTACAAACAGGCCCTCGGGCTTACACATGAGCAACTAAAACTTCTCCTCCAACTCTCTACTCTCTTGGCTCATGAATCCAATCATTTTCTCATAAAAAACCCTTTCATTTATAGTGAATAATCTTTATCTACCCTAAGGAGAGGAGATACATAATATCCTCCTTCATTTAGGAGTCTTGTTACAAAATATTCCAACAAAAACTTAACAAAATCCTATTTTCCAAGATCTTGCCTATTTTAATAAATGCCTCTTGAAACATGTCATCCTGATTGATTTGGTGATGGAACACATGTCCCTAATATCAAAATAAATCCTAGGAGACCATTCAAACTTTCCTTCACAGCTGGAAGCCTTCACATAACTCAAATTTGTCAAACTGATAGAGTTCGTAACGCCTGTGACAACATGCGCTACAAACTTTACTGTAAGTGATTTTTTTTATATTTTCTCCAAAAATATGAAGTGATTCAGGATAATTTTTTTTCAGCAAGTCCAAAACACCATGTTCTACCTCCAAACCAAATTTCAGAGGAATCCAGCTTGGCAATCAAAAGTTACAAGATAAAACATTCCTCTATTGTGTGCTAATTGTTTACAAACTGTCAAAAATACCAGTTCACAACGTTGGTATTGTGAACTATCCTGTAGCATAATGTTTCACTTGAAAATAACTTGAAGTATTCCAAAATCCATCTCTATTTCCACCAACTATTGTAACAAATCATGATCTT
The DNA here is from genome assembly GCA_900067695.1 of Picea abies. Classification (NCBI taxonomy): domain Eukaryota; kingdom Viridiplantae; phylum Streptophyta; class Pinopsida; order Pinales; family Pinaceae; genus Picea; species Picea abies. The sequence continues at coordinate 2,342 of CBVK0100940150.1, read as the reverse complement.
GGTAAATGACTAGAAGAGAACATCCTGGGAGCTAAATATGGTTTATAAGGATAACCATCCTCAAATATTAAAAAACGCATAAACATGAAACTTGTCAAAAACTCATATTGTTTACGGAAGTTCAACTTCCTAATTTTATAACTCTGAAGCTCCTCCTTTCTGAGTCTTCCTTTGTTGTTGATTGTCCATAAATATTGTATGAAGAAAACCTTACTATAATATTAAATGACTGTTAGATGTGAAACATGGGATACATAGGATTAGGGTTTTGATGACAAGCATTTTCCAATAGGTTAATCCTATGTAGAAATTTTGTACATTTCAAATCATTACACATCCAGTAATAAGACAAGGAATTCTTAAAATAGAAAGTCTAAGGAAATACTATTGAGAATTATAATGAAGGGAGACAAAGGAAGGTCTCTGTAAAATAGGTTTTTTATCAGCATCATAATTTCTTCACAACATCACTACTCTTGCAAATTTCAAGTGGGCTCCCATAGATGAGCAATTTCACACTACATAATGGAAAGGAGTTTAATAAATTGTTAACCTTGAATCTTTATATTTAGCTCAAATTTTTCAAACAGTTAGAGTTCGCAGCGCCCGTGACAGCATGCACTGCGAACTTTCCTATAGGTGATTTTTTTAGATTTTCTCCAAAAATACGAACTAGGTCAGAATGAATTATTATCAGTAATTCCAAAACACCATGTTTTAACTCCACACCAAATTTTAGTGGAACCTATATTGGCAATCAAACGTTACAAGCAAAACATTCCTCTATTGTGTTCTAATTGTTTACAAACTGTCAAAAATACCAGTTCACAACGTCAGTGCTGTGAACTCTCGTGTAGTAGCCTATTTCACTTGAAAACACCTTAAAGTATTCCAAAAACCATATCTAGTTCTGCCAATTGTTTTAACAAATCATGATATTGGTATATGACTAGAAGAGAACATCCTAGGAGCTAAATATGGTTTATAAGGATAACCATCCTCAAATCTTCAAAAATGCATAAACACGAAACTTGTCAAAAATAGATATTGTTTAAGGAAGTTCAACTTATTCATTTTCTAACTATGAATATCCTCCTTTGTGAGTCTTCATTTTCTTTTGATTGTCCATAAATACTGTATGAAGAAAACCTTATTGCAATATTAAATGATTTTTAGATGTGAAACATGGGATACAAAGGATTAGGGTTTTGATGACAAGACCTTTCCAATAGGCTAGCCCTGTGTAGAACTTCTATACATATCAAATCATTACACATCCAGGAATAAGATAAGTAATTCTTAAAATAGAAATGCTAAGGAAATACTACTGAGAAATATAATGAAGGGAGACAAAGGCAGGTCTCTGCAAAATAGCTTTTTTATCAGCATCATAATTTATTGACAACAATAGAGAGCTTGAGCACTGACTGGTTTGGGAAGCAGAGTGTCATCCTAGAAACCATCCTTATGGATTCATAACCTTGGCTTGGGGGTGACATTGCTATTGAGACTTGGAACAAAAATGTCTATGGTTGGGTGGAATGTCATTGGTCTACAACCAATTGGTGATTGAATTTGTTTAAGAGAAGTTCTCTATGTCATGGTTTCCTTTCCTTAGATATTTATTTCTGCTTTGTATTAATTATGATATCTTAAATACGTATTTATAATATGTATGCTTACTGGTTATTTCCATGGATGGAATAATATTCATTTATTTTATGTTGTATCATGAATCTTGATTACTGCATGCGAGTCTTTCATGCTTCTTTATTAATTAAATGTTATTAGAATTTGAAATCAGTTTTGAAGTGATTTTTTGGAGAAGCGTGGCCAACCTGTGGGTGGTTAGGTGTATTACATATTGGTATCACGGTGTGAGATTCAACACTAATCTTGTATGGGCCATGAGACAACATGAATTGAGAAGATTCATGGTTGCATATTTCGTCCCATGACAAATTCCGAAAATTTGGGGAATAGAAGTAAAATCCCAAAATTTTGAGCATATTTTGAGTTTCAATTCTTTAATAGGGCAGTCCAAGAATTAATTCATGGTGTCACTCTGCAAGTTGTAGAGTCAAATTTGGACTTGGATTTTGAATTCCTATGTGTTCATGGTGACTGTGAATTTTTTTGGATCGATGACCTAGATTAATTTGACCATGAGGATCCATTGTCAAGATTTAATCGTAGAGGTATGAGAAAGGCATCTTGATAGATCTTTGAGAAGAAATCTTCGAAAGACTTTATATTAGAGTATGAGGTTGAGTTTGAAGAGAGGGTTCAGATGTCATGAGCCAAAAAAATGAGAAGCATCAGAGTGGAAGAGCACACGTCTG
>CBVK0100940129.1:0-14301 GCA_900067695.1 Picea abies | reverse complement strand
CCCCCTCTAAGTATTCCAACAATGTTAGCATCTTATCTTTCAGATTCTTGTATTCTCCAATAAATTTATCCTTATCCTTTATTTCTTTATTCTATGTTGAAATTGTTTTCTTTAGCTTTTCAATTTCAGCTCCCTTTAGGTTCAAGTATTCTAATTCTATTGATAACCCATCTATTGGATCTGTTGATTCTGTTACCTTTGATGAAGAAGAACCTTTTTTTAGGATTTCAATCTGCTTCTCATATAATTCAATATGTACTTCCATCTGTATCATTTTTCAAGAGTTGATCCTTTTCTGCTTGGATAAACTATAATTTTGGAGTATGGACATGTTCAATTCTAGGGACATTGAGCCTTTTTTTCAATGCCTATATCTATCTATATTTTATTTTCATCAAAGCTTGCATAGATGTCACATCTTGTGGATGATCTCATAGATCCATTACCCATTGTTCCAATTCTTCCACTATTATTTGCTTAGTTATATTAGCTAACCTTTCATTTTTCAACTGATTTCTGATCTTTTCATTTATGGATTGTAGTTTCTTGATTCCAAGAGCGAATATAATTACATATCTATTCAACATCTCTCCATTTTGCCTATCCAGATCCATTTTATCCAGTGAGTGAACTGCATTAAGATCAATCTATATGTTTGTAACCTTATTTTTCTCTTTTGGTTCAAGCAGTGTTATGTTCAATATACCCTTTTCATAGTCCACAATTGATAGCATCCTGGTATGAGATGTCTCTTGGTTAAAGATTTTAGGAAGAATGTTTTGTTTGATATTTGCACCCATACTCATGATATCCATGAATTGATGAACATGATCAATTTGTTTTGTTTTATCTATATCCAAGTATTTTTTAACATTTTGACTTTCTTCACATTGAGGATTTGTTGATGATGACACTACTACCATTACAACAAGTTCTCTGATCACTGGTGCTACTTCTTCTTATGATTCTTGATCTTCCTCTTCATCAATTTCCTTTGTCTTATGCATTTTTGGTAACCTTTCTTTCTCTGTTTCTGAGTTCTTTGAAGTTTATCCTATAGTATTTCTTTTGTATGTCTTCTAAAACCACTGTAGCACTTTATCGTTGACTTGCAAAATACTTTGTACATATTTCCAGTTATTCTAGTTTTCCAGCAACTCCAATTGTTCTTTTTGTTGATATTGATGAGGAACTTGTCCATGTGAAATCCTCTTTGAAGAGATTACAACATGAGGATCATACATCCATTTTTCTCCCTGATGGGAAACCATGTTCTGGAGGATTTTTTCTACTACCTGCAAAGTAGTTTTAGTATTGACAATAAAAGGACCAACTTCCTTTTTCAATTTTAAACTAGATTTATATTGTCTTGATACAAAATGGATACTATCATAGTCTGATCTCTCTCTAATGTATTCCAATTCAAAGACTCTAGGGGTCAAGAAAGTAGGAAACAAGAAAGGTTGTAGTTCAGATTCATATATCCTAATCTCTATATGATCTTCAAAAATGTACCAATCCCCTACTCTTTTGTGAGGACTCAAATTTGAAAAAAAAAATGCATTATGGAAAAAATCTAGGAGGTATCTCATCATGTATAATATGATAATATTTTGACATGAAATGGTTAACATATTATGAGAATCCCTCATTCTGAATCTATTTCCTAATTAGAGAAGTCTAATGAATGACTGAGACTGGGTTACCAATTTCATCTTCAATATTCAGTCCAATATGTGACAAGTGAATAGCTCGGGAAAACAAAAAGAGATGGATAATATAGGATTGATATCTAAAACTTCCAAGAGTTTTGAACTCTGACAGTTGATGATGAATTTTATTAGCTATAAATTGGGCATAATTGAATCTAGTTAACGGTTTCATTGTAAATGGAAAAATTGAAATCGTAGACCCTAAAACAAATTCATCAACCACAAGGTAATTCTCTTTCCTTAAAATTACAGATATCATTGCAATAATCTACCTTGATATTTTAGGAAATAAGATGGTTTCAAGAGTACAATCTATAGGAACGTCAAGGTTCTTGCATAAATAAGACTGTAAAAGAGCAACTCTATCCAGAGGATTTAATTCTCTGAAGCATTTGGCTAGTACAACTTCATTTAGCATTTCACTTTCAGGGTTTAATGGCCATCTTGGCATTTCATAAATTGATTGGGGATTTATATCAATAAGTACAGACCCATCTTTGGAAATAATAGTTCTCTTTGAAGAAATGTAGTTTGAAGCACACCAGACCACAAACTCGGGAAAATAATACACTTGGGGCACCAAACATTTTGTCAAATCGAACTCCTAGGAGTGATAATGGTCGACTAAATCCCTAACATTTTGGAGTGCTAACTGGTGAATTTCAAACAAGTCAAATGATAGAACTGGGTCAAAAATATGTTTGTCTCTATCGACTAAATATTCTTCCTCAACATTTAGTGGTTTTTTAGCTTTGGTTTATTTAGATGATTACATTTAAATAATGAAAAGATGGAAGAGTAAAATATTTTGAATTAGCTGTGGAAGAATTTGTTTCAGAATATACTCAAGCTGGAATAATAGATGGCACTGGTAAGTTTGATTTTTTTACCAGCGTTTGAACTCTTTGTGAACTCTGTTGTTCCTGAGTTTGTGTTTCAAGGCTCTAAAACACACTGTCAAGGCATCCAAATATGATAATACTTTTAAAACAAAGAAACAAAGAAATTATTTTACCTTAAAAATCGCCAAAACTTTATAAAAACTATATAAAATCCTTATAAGTTTGAATATTTTTAAAAAAATATCGTCAAACATTTATAGTTGATATATGAAGGATTAGTAATATTCGCCAAGGTTTCTACATTTTAAAACAAATTTCCATCCTTAAAATCATCCCTAATGGTTGATACATGGTATTGTAGAGTTTTTGGTGCATGATTGATGCACGGTTTGGTACATGGTACATGTATTGATGTACATGGTTGATACATGGTATGGTATAGGTTTGGCACATTGTATGGTATAGGTTCGGTACATGGTTGAGATACATATCTTTTGATGATATGTTTGTGATCTTGGTACATGCTTGGTAGAGGAATGTTTTGGTGATGTTTGAGCATCTGGTTGAAAGGTGTTATTGGTGATTGAGGATATGGTTTTGTATCAGTGACAGTCATAGGTTGGTGACAGTGACAGGTTGGTGATAGTGATAGTGGAAATGATTGTGGTAGTTATAGTTTGGTCTACACTTATATTTCAGGGTGGCGGGATGAGGAAAGGGAAGGGGGTTGTAGCATCCTTCCAGTTGGTGCCATAGAACACAAGGATTTGGAACTTCCTTTAGGTTGGAGCCTAACAATCATGAGTTTGCAGCCCTCTTTTGGTTGAAGCAAGATAATTTAGGGAGTTGTAGCTTCCTTTAGGTTGGAGCCTGTTAATAGGGGGTTGTAGCCTCCTTCTAGTTGTAGCTCGAGAATTGGGAAGTTGGTGCTTCCAATGAATGTATTCTTGAAAATATATAAGAAATCATTATGTGATTTTCTCCCATTTGGGTTTCCACATAAAATCTATTGTACTTTTTATTTGATGTGATGATGCTTATGATTATATGCTCATTATATATTGAATGCAATCATAGATGATCTTTGATGATAAACTGTTGAATATTTTTTATAAAGTTGAAGAAGATATATTGTGGTTAAAAGTGGTCATATTGATTCACATCCCCCCCTCTCAGTATTCCAACATAATTCTCAACACACCATACTACGAATTATGGGAAATGGTAAACTTGAGGAACTACGAATTTGGCAAGGTCATACTCCCATGCATAATAGTGGTCAACTAAATCCTAGAACCCATGTTTCTACTATTGGTATAACACATAGGTATCAAATGATAGCATGGGATTGAAGATGTCCTTGTCTTTGTTGACAAGATCTTCCTCTACAGGGTTTGAAATTTTCTTACTTTATATGGACTATGATGTATACATTTTTATACCGATAGCAAAAGAATAAGAGGGTTTTAAAATTGCCCGTGGACGATGTTGACTGAGACAGGTATCAAACTAGAGGAATAATAGTGAATATTTGCAAGAACTACTGACTGGGCACTCGAACTCTTCATAAACTCAAATTAAATTAAATGTTTGATCATTTTCCCCTTTTACCTTTCAAAATATATACTTGTCATTAAATTATTAGTGGAAAATTAATTACAAATTGAAATTTTACATTTTTTGTCGATTGATGTGACGATTGACATGTGTCGTTTCCATGTCTATTGCAAGGGGGTCAGGTATGGTTAGGATAACCATACACCTTGGGGGGAATAATTAACTGATGGGTGTCACATTGTGCTTAAGTGTTATAATAGTGTCTTAAGACACCACGCCTTTGTCTTCGAAATTGTATCCCTTCTTCAATTGTTTGCAGTACTGTATTTTTTATTTAGTATCAAGTTCCACCCATTTCCCCAACATGGTATCATAGTCGATGGTTTGAAACCTCACTTGTTATATGAAAATATTGTTGAGACGAATCTATTATGTGATTGACTCTGGGCCAATGGTTTAATTATTGGAACTTGTTGAAACATAACAATTTTTTTCTAGATATCAAAGATGGATTCAAAGATTGATCTTGTTATTTTGAACAAATCAAATTACATAGTATCGGAACCAAACATGGAAACCTTGTTGAAAACTAAGGGGCTGTGGAAGTATACAAAGATAGTGACTCCAAATCCAATAGACGATAATGCAAAGTTCGTTATTGATGGAAAGAAGGATGAGGTTGTGAGGGTCATCACGACCTATATCTCATGAGATATTCAATTTCACATCAATGGAATTGATAACCTCATAAATTCTAGAATAACTTGAAGTCATTATTTGAGAGAGTTGATGAAAGCCATGTCATGCAGTTGGAGAAAGAGTTTAAAAGACTAGGAAACAGATGCACCCCATCAAAGTTGAAATAATAATACATGTCAGTATTGTTGAAAGATTGGACATGTGGACAAGTTATGCTATAAGAAGAAGGATGATTTAGAGGAGAATGTTAAAATCCTTGAAGGAGATGTGTTTGTTGTTCGTCGACCCGCTAATAATTTCTCCTTCTAATTTAGAACTTCTCAATCTTGGTTGTCTCATTCTATGCAAAATGAATGGTCGATTGAATCTAGGTGCACACATCACATGGCTAAGGATGCTTCCTTGTTCATGTCCTTTAATGAAGCGGTGGAGAGGAAGATTTATGTTGTTGATGATTTTACTCTTGACATTGTTGCTTCGGGTGATTTTTCCTGTCGACATGGGAGAATTGTCGATGTTTATCATTTTCCAAATCTCAGTTCCAATCTATTGTCTATTTCTCAATTAACACAGATAGGTAAGATTGTGGAATTTTGGCCTGATCATTTCTTTATTCGAGATTTGAAGAGGGTTTCTCGACCCAAAGGATAGTCTATATAAATTTCATGACATGAATCGACCCGAAAATAAACTAACTACTCTTATTTCTCACACTAATGAGCGAAGCCGAACTTGGCATGAACGACTCAAACACTTGAATTTTTATAGCCTATAGTCAATGGAAACTCAAAACATTTTTGTTGGTCTAGATAAAGTGTTTCCTCTTGAATGAGTATATAAAGGTTGTGTTCTTGGAAAGCATAATCAGGGACCCTTTCACTCTAGAAAATCATGGTGATCACATAACCTCTTGGAGTTGGTTGATAATGATGTATATTGCATCAATATACCTTCCCTAACAAGCGTAAGGTATATTATAACTTTCATAGATGATCTCTCGTGTTTCACTTGGGTCTATTTTCTAAAGAATAAGAATCTCATCTTTGAAAAATTCAAATAATTTAGAGCCTTTTCTAAAAATCAATGTGGTGGACCCAATGGGTCCCTGAGATCAGAAAATGATGGTGAGTATGTAAATCCACCTTTTGAAGAATACATTGTTCAATCTAGTATTGACTGGAAGTAGTCGGTTCCTCACACACCTCAGCAAAATGGTGTTGCAGAACACAAGAATGGACTTTAGTTGAAATGGATAGATGTCTTTTGAAAGCTAAATATCTCGCCTCTTGCTTCTGAGATGAATTAGTATACTGTGAAAACTATCTTCTTAATCACATCTCAACTTGAGTTGTTCCTTCAATGACTCCAGTCGAACGATGGTGTGGAAAGAATCCTTCAGTCGACCATCTCTGTGTGTTTGGATGTGTTGCTTGGGCTCATATTTTCGATGATTGCATAAATAATTTGGATGCAAATATTCATTCTCACATCATGATGGGATACTATGAAGAGTCAAAATCCTATCGACTATTTAATCATGTCAAACAAAAAATCATTATTAGATGCAATGTATGGTTTGATGAGAATTATTTTGGCATCAAGTTGTTGAATCCCTCCTCTATATTTCTATAGGATGATCCCTTTGATGTTTTTCTCGACTATGGTTCTCTTGTTCCATTTTTCAATCCTTTGACTAAACAATCAAACTATGTTCTTGTTTTGACTAGACCGTTAACCTATGATTCGATTAGTATGTTGATCTCTATTTTGACTAATTTCCCATATCCATCGACCAAAATATATTTGGATAATAATTGAGTTGTTGCAGTAAACAACAGATCATTTTTTTCTTGTCTACCCTACTGGGCTACCAAGTTTATTGAAGCTATTGGATCGTATATTAGTGATATCTCCTCTGGAAAATAAACTCTAAGTCAAAAGAAACATGTCAGTGTTGCATTGATGACTCTTGTAATTGAAACTTTTGACCATGTTGCCTACTTGGATGCTCAAGGATGACGTGAATGGGAACAATTTATGCAGACATAAATTAATTCTTTGTCAAAGAATCACACTTGAGACTTAGTTCCCCAACCACAATGAAAGAACATTGTGAAATTCCGATGGGTTTATAAGACCAAATTTACCTCTGAAGGTGTTATTGAGCGACATAAAGCATGCTTGGTTGTGAATGGATTTTATCAAGAAGAAGGTATCGACTATATTGATACCTTTTCCCCTATTGCAAAGATGAACTTTTTTCAACTGATTCTTTCCCTTACTGCTCGTTTTGGATGGAAAATCCATCAGATGGATGTGAAGAGTGTCTTCCTTCATGGAGACCTCTCTAAAGAATTTTTCATGTAACAACCACCTATTTTTGTGATAGATTCTACCCTGGTTTATTGACTGAATAAGTTTCTTTATGGTTTGAAGCAAGATCTCCAAACTTGGTATGCTAAGATCGACAATTTCTTTCTTTGAATTGGTTTCAAACATTGTGAATCCGATCATAGCTTGTATGTACTTCATTTCAATGGAGACACTTTGATTTTTTTTGTATATCTAGATGACCTTATCATTACTGGAAAAAAAATGATCTCATTCTTATATTGAAGAAACAACTTGTAGACTCCTTTGACATGATAGATCTATGTACTCTGCATTATTTTTTTGGGTCTTCAAGTATTACCACTATGTGATGGATTTGCATTTCTCAATCTAAATATGTGATTGATATTTCTGTTAGACATGGTGTTATGGTGTTGGAATTGATGTCATGTTGTGGCATTGTCATTGATGTAGAAAGGGGGAGAATGTTGGTCATGGTGTTTTGGAGTTGGCAATGATGTCATGTTGTGGAATTTTCATTGATGTAAAAAGGGGGAGAATGTTGGACATGGTTTTATGGAGTTGGAATTGATGTCAAAGAGGGATAACATGGTCTATAGATATGTTAAAATCATGTGTGATCTTGATGCATTCATATTAATGTCCCAAAAAAAGTCTATGGAATGTGTTATATATCATCCATTCACAGAAGAAACAATTGAATAACCAAAGAGGTGAGGTTGTTGTTCAGTCCATGAAGATATCATTGAAAAGCTTTACAAAGGAACCTCAAAAAGAAGTTAATGTGTTCTAAATACAAAGGGAAAAGAAAAAAGTTTGGTGCTCAATGAAATGCATTGGGTGTCAAGGATCTGGTATGAAATCCTCTATTAGACATCTTGGACCTTCAATGATCCAACAAATACAACATGTTTGTAGTGTTTGCTAAGGAAATAACCTTAACCATGATACAAGGTTTGAGCAATTGAAGGTTGCAATTGTTCTCTTTTCGTAAGAATTGATGCTCTAATCGTCATCATAGGTGTGAGAAAAATGAAAGGAATCATCAAGAGTCTCATTGTGATCGTTAGATCATTGTACCAAGCCACAAGAATCGTCAAAATAAACGTTTATCATTGGATCATAATGGAAGCACGATCAAATGGTTCTAATATAACTCGCATTTCAAAATGCACGAAATTTAATAGAAGAGGGTTGACGTGAAAGTAATATTGTGCTAAAGTTAACTTGACATGTGTCAGTGTTAAGTTTTATCACATTTTGTCTTGGGAATATTTCGAATCCATTTTGTCAAATGTGAATTCATATGGACCGTCCACTCAACTCTTGAACAAGTCTAAACCATCAATTTGATTAGTGTCTAGATAAGCTTGGACCGTCCACTCAACACTTGATCATATATAAATTGTCGATTTGATTGGCGCCTAGGTAAGCACTATTTGCGCTTTTTCTTGGTCACAGGTCAAGGTCATATGGTAAATATGAAGTTGCAATGAGGTAAATTGCTAACTGGGATAACTCCCGGTTATAGAGCATGGTCAATTGGTGAAATAAATAAACTCCTTCAAGATAAGTGTATAAACCAGGCCTTGCACCTTGTTTTTCTAAGTTGTTAGTAACAACGTTTGGTCATATGGAGAAAGGGGCCATGATATTAGCACCCATCCACCATGATAGTACAGGAAATGTACTCGAGAGAAAAGTCAAAGTTCAAATATAGTTAACTCCTCAAGGTTAGATTTTATTCAAGAATGGTTACAATAGTAGTAAACATAATTTAGCACCCAACCATTCCATTGTTGCTACAAAGATTTGGGCACATGAAGGGATAAATGTTGAACAACTTAAAAGGGATTTGAATTCTTTTGAATTAAATCCAATTTTTAGTGACAATACAAATGTCAACATTATTGTTAAATTAAATGAAGAGGTACATTGGTTCATACAAAGAGACATAATGTTTTAGTATAATATACTTGTTGGTTGACTATATAAACAAGAAAGCATGGAAAAATAAAGGTGACTCAGTGAGCGAATTAGAATATCAAAACAAAGGCAAAGTCTAAGGAAGAATTTGAAACCTAAAACATACACATGAAGTGAGGGGGGAAGGGAGGAGCAAGGAAGGATTGGAGTCCTCTACAGATTGGAGCCTGAAAAAAGGGGAGTTGTAGCTTCCTCAAGTTGGTGCTTGAAAATAGAGGATTGGAGTCCTCTGCAAATTGGATCCTCAACATGGATTTGTTGCTTCCTCAAGTTGGTGCTTGAAAACAAGGGATTGGTGTCTCCTACAAGTTGTAGCTTGTAAAATAAATACAAATGTTATGATTGTTACATTTAAAATTCTGTGTACAGTACTTTCTTGTTGATCAATTGTTATGGTTAATAATTTTAATAATTAAATAATTGATTAAAATTGTGAAAAAGAAGAAATATTGATTCACCCCCCTCTCAATATTGAACAAAATTTCAACACTTTTGACATGTGTTAAGATGATCAATTGTAAGCCCAGTGCTACTCCTTTTCAATCTCGATTAAAGGTCACCAAAAATTGTCAAACACCTCAAGTCAATGCTACACTTTATCGACAACTGGTCAACAATCTTAGTTATCTTACTCACAGTCGACCTAACATTTCCTTTGTTGTTAGTGTGGTTTCTTGGTTTATGCAGGACCCCAGAGAAAGCCATTGGAAAGCAATCAAATAAATTATCCTCTATCTCAAGAGTACCACTCATTTTGGTATCCAATATTTTTGAAGTTCAGATTTATTGGTCAACTTCACTCACTTCAACTGGGTTGGCAACAATGATGATCAAAATTCCACTTCTTACTATGTTTTCATCTAAGCACTAGATCGTTGGTGTGGTCGTGGAAGAAATAGAAGGTATTCTCCTTGTCAACTATAGAAGAATAATATCGTGGTGTCATTCAAGTAGGTACTGAAGCAATATGGATCCACAAACTTCATGGTAAACTTGGATTTCATGTCCAAAATTTGACTACAATCTACTGTGATAATAAAAGTTTCATATAGGTTGTTGACAATCTTGTTTCCCATAGTAAGATGAACCATGTTGAGCTCCATGCTTACTTGAGACAATCGGTTCATGGTAATGTTGTCTCTCTTGAATATTGCAGAACAAATGATCAAGTTGATGATATTTTCACTAAGTCTTTATGTAAAGATATATTTATCAAGCTTCGTACAATGCTTGGGCTTCAGGAAGCTTCAATTATGGGGGGTGTCATGATGAAATAATTTCACCTATTGAATATTTAGAGATGTGTGTTGATTGGGGGGTGTTGGAACATCAAGCATTGATGGTTCATCATAGTTCTCTTGGATTCAGTTGGTCGAGCAGTCGACCTACATATGGAAACAACAATCAGGCTATCAACCAAATCCCTGCATTTTTCAGTCGAGTAGTCAACAATCTTGTCGATCGTACAATCGACCAACAATCGAAGATATTTGAGTGGTGGATTGACTAGCCTAGAAATAAACTATGATTTGGACGCATGGATGGATAGGTCAAGCATCCTTGTTGAGCTGACTAGACATAGATTTGACATAGTCAACTCTAACAATTGATGGTTATATGTGGAAAAGATCTTCCAAATTACAAGGAAAATGGTTAGATATTGAGGTTATAAATAGCATACCCCTTGCCTCATTATCATCATTGGTGTTATCATGGTTGTCTACAAGATGTCCAATATGAATAGTGATGTTTTGATCACATTGTCTTGTGTTTAACTATTGTAACAGTGTCTTTAGAAACCACCCCTTTGTCTTCAAAATGTGATCCCTTCTTTGATTGTCTCTAGTATTGTGTTTTCTGTTTTGTATCAGGTTCCACCCAATTCCCCAACATTTTTTAAATTTCCCTTATTTAAATAGATAATCATACAACAAATCCCAATTTCCTTCCTTGAATTTCTTTGTGTTTATAATCTTGTCATCCATTTAACTCTTTGTTGTTAGATTATTTATCTTTGCAATAGGACATTCTAGCATATTTCATCTAGTGCATTGAGTTTATCCATTCTTTCCCTTTTATGTGGAGAGATATATGCCTTTGTCCAGATTTTTCCTCGATATATTTATCTCAAACTCAATAGGAAAGATGACAACTTTTCCATAAACTAGTTAATAGGGTGAGAACCATGTTGTTGTCTTCCATATTGTGTTGTATGTCGAAACTACTTATGTTAACCTATTTATCGAGACCTTTCTATATTGATTCACTATTTTTGTCAACATGTTCTTTGACTCTCTATTTGTTACTTTTACCTGCTCATTTGCCAATGTATGATAGGTAGTTGATTTCCTATGACAAACTTTGTATAACTCCATTTTATTTTCAAGGAGGTTGGATGTAAATTGAGGTCCCTAATATGTTATAATTTCTCTGAGAACCCTAAATATTGTAAAGACATTTTCATAAAGAATTTATACAAACTTGTCTTGTTTAGCATTATTCATTGATTTGACTATTCCCCACTTTGTTAGGTAATATGTGTCTACTAATATATGTTATTTATGGTTAGATAGTGGTTCAATGGGACCTACAAAATCTAAGGTCAATTTTTCAAATGGATTCATGGATATCTATGGTTGTAGTGGCATCTTATCTTTCTATTTAAAATTCCTCGTCCTTTCACACACATAAAAATGGGCTACATATTGTACATTGTCATTATGTAGTGTGTGTCAATAGTACCCTTCATGAATAATTTTGTGAGTTGTCCTCTTCAAAGGAAATTGGAACCTACACGGTTCATTATAATAAGCATGCAAAATTTCATACACTTCATCCTCTCTAATGAAAAAAAGAAGTATATAATCTGGTCCAACCTAGATAAGTAATTGTTTATCCAAGTATATGAGGCACTTTATCTTACAATCTTGTAGAATTCTTTATATTAATAGTGTTAAAGAAACTTTTATATATCAACAAACCAAGGGGTTTGAACTAATATATAAAACAAGTACTTGTATGGAAAAGAATCATCAACAACCTTATATTCTACATTGTTAGTTAACCTAGATTTAAAAAACAAATTGCAACATTTGACTTACCAGACATGTTAAGTATGAAGGTCAAATTCTTTCAGCAACAATAACCATCTAATAGTTGTTCCATTCAAAAATAGTATGTTCATTAAATATTTAGTTGTTGAAATATTAGTATATAAAAAAATTGAATAACCAGTGACGTAATATCTGAATTTGTTAATTGCATCCACTATGAAAATAAATTATTTCTCTATGTCTGTGTAGTCTAATTCCACACCTAAGATATTTTTGTTGATATAGTAAATTGCATATGGATTTTTGAATTCATATTGTCGAGTATATCCTAGTGCATTATTAGAGCCATCAACGTGGATTTGAAATGGTATATCTCACTTAGGTCCTTCTAGGAAAAGAGATGAAACTATTTTTTATTTTAGGACCTCAAATGTGTTTTAGCATTTTGGGTCCAATCTAGAATCCTTCATTTTTGGATAGGAGGCAATAGTACATATGGTGTCAATATTCAACGAAATATTATGATTATAAGGGTAAAATTAATTGTATCATCACAAATTACTACATAATTATTAAAATTTGGATCATTTTTTTTCTAGGCTCCCCGATGTTTGTCACAAGTACGATGACATTCTTGCACCATCGATTTTGCGATGAGATTTCTTCGATATTGCAATGAACTTTCATCGGTATTGAGACACACTTTCATTGGTCTTGATATGAATTTTCTTCGAAAGACTGATGCACGTCGAAATACATGTGAAAAGGCCAAAGACCCTTTTGAAAATAATTTAATGGTTGTTGATTTGGTCAATTTGTGTTGGAAGTTCGACGACGGTGAGAGATTTCGACAATTTTGTTGTAGGTGCGATGTTTATAAATGTTTTTTCTCATCATTATTTCATGCATGAAATAGTTTTTTTTTTCTATGAGCTACGTGTTTCAGATCCAATTCTTGATCTACATAGCTCGGATTTTGTACTTTGAAGTTTGGAAATTTTTAATATATCTTTGTCTAGGAAATAGATATGAACATGTCTTCTCAATTCAATTTAATGACTATACAATTTGTCTTGGCCTAGTTCTCTTGTATTATTTGATTTTCTCACTTGCTTATATTGAAGCTTTGAAGCTTATGTGGTAAAAATGTATGGTTTTTATTTCTTAAGTAATTGTTGACTACTCTTATAAACCTTCAATAAATCTATGACAACAATGGATTAATTCTCTAGTACATATGGGATCAAGATTCGACAACATTTTTATTGTAAGAATATATTTGTATATTGTACTTATATTGCTTCAGTGGATTTTATTGTAATAGGAAATTACAACGTCGTATAATAACATTACTTCGAAAGGAAATGAAATGATGATTTCTAGGTTAAGGGTGGTATTGGAGGCAAAGGGTGATGGGAAATGTTATTTCCCTTGCAATCAATGCACGGGCCTTAATAGAAGAAGACTTGTAAGAAGAACAATTGAAAAACATTGTAGGGAGTATGGGCAAATTGAAGGGGGGTATGGATATTGTCTCATGGTAATTTATTCATTATATTTGTTTGTATTGAGTGTATTTATAAAAAATTATTTTATTTTAATATTTGTTATATACACTAATTTTATTGATTTTTTGTAATTATAAATAAAAATCCTCCTAGGTGTGTGGTGTCGGATAATGTGCCTAGTAGTAGTAGAAATACTATTGTACAAGTTGAGGAAGATGGTATGGATATTGAAGATCAAGTTAATCCTATGGAAGAGTATGACACCAATAATACAGTTGAGGATGATGGGACAAATAGATTGATCCAAAACATCTTTGCTCCTATTGATGAGGACAACTTTGATGATATTCATGATGTACCTCTACTTGAGAAGGCACAACAACCCCTTTATGAAGGCTCAAGAACAAATATTTTCTCTACTATAATATTGTTGGTGAACTTGAAGGTATTGAATGGTTTTTCAAACACTTGTCTCACATAGATCATAATGTACGTAATATAATTTGTCACATATACGTAAATGTCAACTTTTTTTTTTCTTTATTTTTAGTGTCAATTAATGTGTAAATTAAGGATGCAATATTTATGATTA
>CBVK0100940097.1:0-11856 GCA_900067695.1 Picea abies | reverse complement strand
TCTCCACACACTGGTCAAACTATGCAACTATCCACCATAACCATTAACTACTTCAAGGACATAGATCTCCTTACAAATAACTCATGGCTCTATAAGAAAGAAAGAATCAACGGTCTACAGTCTCTCCACACACTGGTCAAACTATGCAACTATCCACCATAACCATTAACTACTTCAATGACATAGATCTCCTTACAGAGAACTCATGGCTCTATAAGCAAGAAAGAATCAACGGTCTACAGTCTCTCCACACACTGGTCAAACTATGCAACTATCCACCATAACCATTAACTACTTCAAGGACATATATATCCTTACAGAGAACTCATGGCTCTATAAGCAAGAAATAATCAGTGGTCTACAATCTCTCCACACACTGGTCAAACTATGCAACTATCCACCATAGCCATTAACAACTATGCAACTATCCACCATAACCATTAACTACTTCAAGGACATAGATCAACTTACATAGAACTCATGGCTCTATAAGAAAGAAAGAATCAGCGGTCTACAGTGACTCCACACACTGGTCAAACTATGAAACTATCCCCCATAACCATTAACTACTTCAAGGACATATATCTCCTTACAGAGAACGCATGGCTCTATAAGCAAGAAAGAATCAATGGTCTATAATCTCTCCACACACTGGTCAAACTATGAAACTATCCACCCTAACCATTAACTACTTCAAGGGCATAGATATCCTTACAGAGAACTCATGGCTCTATAAGAAAGAAGGAATCAACGGTCTACGAACCGCAGAGATAAATGTCACTTGTCATGCCCGAAAGAGGCATTTGGAAGTCTTTTAATGGCCCATATTTTACGATATAGATCCCGCATCTTTCAGTCTCTCTACACACTGGTCAAACTATGCAACTATCCACCATAACCATTAACTATTTCAAGGACATAGATCTACTTACAGATAACTCATGGCTCTATAAGAAAGAAAGAATCAGCGGTCTACATTATTAAGTAAGTGAATGCACATAAACACATACACATAGCCACAAAATGTGCCTTGATATGTTTCGTTGACTTTCCAACTTTTTCCAATGGTTTATCATGAATGCAATATGAAGCAAAACACAGGATTCTCAACTGTCATACACCTCACACCTCACATATGTTGCTTGTCAATCTCCTGGCAATGGGAAAATGGTGCCCGAAGCTCTTCTAATTCTGCTAGAACAACATCGGCATCAACTACCACAAACAATACGCCTTCTCTTTGGTCAATGAAGGGTTTTATTCTATCATATTTCCATTGCAGTTTTCTCGCTCTCAGATTTCAACATGCCTCTATTCTAGCCTTAGATCATACTCACCTCGGATTTACATGCAACCTGTAGACTTAATATTTGACTGTCATTTTTTTTATTTCTATAGGCCTGCCATCACATGGACTGGTGCTCGATACATCTCTTCTCCAACAATGGTGTTCAGATCGAGTTTTTGTTTCCACGGGTGCAATATTTGAGTCCAAGAGAGCACATTTTTCTCATATAGCTGGAGGGCCAACGCTCCACCAAGTTTCCGATTTCATTCTAATAAAACTTACTCAGTGGGTAGCGATATTATTTATCAAGTAACATACGCCATCCTTCTTTCATCTACAACAATCCAACATTTCTCTCTCCCTCCTTTTTTGTTACAAAGAGATACTATAGATCCACAATCGCTTGGAAGAGTTTACTGACTTTTCCATGTTCTTTGAATTGAAACCAACATTTTTTTACTGGAGCCAAGCCATTTTCGATTCCTTCACTATTCTTGATCCTTTAATGGCTGGCATAGAACACGCTGCACATGAATATCTCGAGATTTTCATAACCATGATTTGATTGCCATGGATCTGGTACCACAAATGTTGGTTTCAAGAGAAGCAAGCAACAAATATTAACACACATAAATCAGCCATAAGGAGAACAATATATTCACAAAGATCACATTTTCATTATTGTACAATAATAATACATGTCTCTCACACTAATACATTCATGAGGCCTCATAATATAACATTGAGGTGATCTCACACTAATACATTCATGAGGCCTCATAATATAACATTGAGGTGATTACAACAAGATGTTCAATATAACATAATAATATCCATAGCTATCTTTTCATTAATGTAGAATAATAATACATCTCTCTCACACTAATATATTAGTGAGACCTCATAATATAACATTGAGGTGATTACAACAATATGTGCAATATAGGGTAACCATATTCATAACTATCTCCACAATATCTCCATGAATATCTTTATGTGATCTCCATCCCTAATTTCACGAGTTGTCATCATATTTCATTATACATAGACTTCTAGAATAAGTCTACTTTAATGAATAATAATTTTATCATATCATAAGTATGAATTATTTTTTCACTCAACACATTTTTATTTAATGACTACATTCTCATTTTTAATATACCTATCCAAGGTTAAAAATTATTCAACCTTGGCCTTCAATATATCAATTGGTCAATCTTTCTTCTCCAATCTAGAAGAGATCAACTTAGTATCTGGGGGAAAGGCATATTTCATAGGCTCATAATAGTCTATAGTGTTATCAATCTCATGAGGTACATGTGTAGATGGCCCAACAGAGTGAAGGGATGAACATATATATTTTTTAGGCTAAGAAGGTTTCTCTCGAGGTTTTTTAGATGTTTTAGGCACCCCATTTTTCCAATATGGATTATGTTCTATTGAGCATAGGAATCGATTTGAGACCCCCTGCTCCACTTTCTTATTTTTAAACTAGAATTCCCGAGGAATCCTTTTTTATTGAGTCAATGTTTCCTCATATACAACAAGCACTAAATCACCCATGTGGGCCACACTACCATCAAACACCTTGGTTATAGAGGCATCATACCCATGGAATTTCTTGAGAAATGGAAGCCAACCTAATGATTTGAGGTGATTTCTAGCACTATACTCAGGGTATAGGTCAAGCTCCCTCAGAGACCATGGATCTTGTCTTACTCTGTCAAACTTCTCCATGCCACCAAAATTCCAAATGTAGGAAAGTATATAAGGCCAATCTATTTTGAAAATGTTTGACCTCTAGTGGGGAACAAATATTTTGGGAATTTGGGAGATGGAGTATGAATGAATTAGAGGGTATTTTGAATCTTGGTAGTGATTGAAAATAAGTGGAAGTCGAATGAAATGGATGTTGAGTATAGGGTTTGTTGGAAAGTTAGTTTACATTGACTTCAACTCTATATGAACTCTAGAAGCATTGATGTCAACCCTAGTCAACCGTAGAAGAATCCCTAGAAAGATGGCTAAGTGGTTAAGTGGTTGAGAAGCCCCGAAGGTGTGGTCATGAATCCTGAAGTTGTTTGAGGAATAAGGACATGAATGATAGTGTAAATTCATGTAAAACCTTCATAGATTGATGTTCATCATCATTCCATTTTCAACGGTAGGTGGTACGTCATGTGGTTCCTCGTGGTTGAGGAGTTATGCCCTCTTGAAGTTGGAAGCCCCGAAGAATGGTTAAGAAGCCCCTAAATAGTTACAAATAATTATTTAAAAGGTAAAGTGGTTGTGTTATCACTCCAAGAAACTCTCCTAGGCTGTAAGTCGAAGATGCCTGGTAACTAACTCTTTTTGGGAAATGAAAATTTTGAAAAGAAGACTTTTATGGGACATATTATTTTCTAAGACAAAAACCAAAACCTAAGTTTTGCAGCTATAAAGACTCAAAAATAAATTGAGGCAACTACCAATAGCCATGCTATCCACCACAAAACTCGACCAAAAAGACGGTTTTATTTTGGGAGATAACAGGTTGTAACAAGAATCCCTAAAGTTAAGAATATAATTTACTTTGAAAAAGTATAAATATACCTCAATGAGTCTCTCATAAGAACATTCACACACACAAGTTTATTGAATATATTCTAAGTGAATAAGTGATATTTTGGTAAATATTTTCATAGAAGATGTGAAGTAGAGAAAGTATGAAGGAGCGAAGTGTATGGATGTGACTAAAATATCTTTCTGAGGTTATCCAAGGGTCACAGTTCATCAAAGCATGGATGTCCATGGCTCACAGTTCATCAAAGAGTGGATGAACGTGGTTCACAATGTAGAAAAGCATGTATAGGTTATCCACGGGTTGATAGTGGGCAAGGCGTGAATGTACGTGGGTTGTAGAAGAGAAAAGAACATATATCCACAAGTTGATAGTGTACAAGTATCAAATCTATGAAAATTATTGAGGAGGATGCTAGTACCAAGAAGTTGAGGCTGAGGAAAAGCTACATGTATGTAATCTAATGAACCAGGTATGTTACAGAAACAAAGGTATGTTTTACATGTGTTTTGAGGGTTTTGTCTTGATACATTCTTGAGGAATGGTTTGGATATTTGGGAATATGCTTTGATTTACACCATGGTGATGTTATGGTACATTGATTAGAATCATATATTGGCTATATTGGTATCTGGTTTGGTATATGTCATGGTTGTTATAGACACATATTTGTGGTGTTGGTTGAGGTACATTTATTGGTGATATTGATGCATGTTTGAGGAAATTCTTGATGATGTTATGGAACATGTTGCAGGTACATGCATTGGATGTTGTGGTACATGCTTAAGGCATTCTTGGTAATGATGGTACTTGGTTGAGGCACATCATTGATGGTATGGTACATGTTTTGGTACATCGTTGATGCATGGTATGGTACGGGTCGATGATGTTATATCAATGATAGATTGATAGTGAAAGGTTGATGTGATAGTGATAGTGAAAGTGACATATTGACAGTGATTGATTGATAGTGATAGTGACATGTTGATATGATAGTGATAGTAGCCGTTACAGGTTGATCAATGGTAGTGACCAATTGAGCCTACACTTACATTTCAGGGAGGTAGGACATGGCAAGGAAATGGGGTTGTAGCCTCCTTCGGGTTGGACCCAGGAAATACAAGGTATTGTACCTTCCTTCAGGTTAGATCCTATAAATCAAGGGATCATAACCTCCTTCCAGTTGGATCTGGAGAACACACGGAGTTGGAGATTCCTTCAAGTTGGCACCTATAAACTAGGGGGTTGAAGCCTCCTTCGAGGTGTAGCTAGAGAATTCATGGAGTTGTAGCTTCCTTTAGGTTGGATCCTATAAATAGGGTGTTGGAGATTCCTTCCAATTGGTTATGGAGAAATGGGAAATTGTATATTCCTATTAATGCAATCTTGATATACATAAGAAATAATTCCATGGTTTTCACCCATTTAGGTTTCCACTTAAATTATGGTGCACTATTTATCTGATGTGATATTGTTGAATGATACTTCTTATGGTTATATTCCCATGATATATTGGATGAAATCATAAATGATATACTGTTGATAAATTTGAAGTTTATATATTTTGATTGAAAGTGGTAAAAAGTGTTTATACTGATTCACCCCCCCTCAGTATTCCAACAACTGGTATCAGAGCTAGCACTTCAACAAACAATTTAACCACTAGAAGGTAGATCATGGATATCATGGATAATGGATACATAGTTAGTGGACCACCATGGATTGATGTTCAGATTGGTTTTAAGGATGAGATGTGGAGAAAAATAATAATTTTTGTTTTACATGGATAGGGGTATGATGTTTGACAATCAATTGTTCCAGGATACACCGCTACAAATAAACCTCCAAAGACTGCAACAAATAAGGAATTGAAAATGAACAACAAAATTGCAATGGATTTCATCCTGCAAGGATTATGTGATTCAATTAAATTCAAAGTGGGACAATGTTATTTAGCCAAAGAGATTTGGGATAAGATACATAATCTCTATTCCAAGAGATCTCATAACATCACAGAGAAAGAGCATATTAAAGAATATGTTGGGACAGAACGAGAAGCAATATGCTCATCATGTTAGATATATTTAGAAGGAGATTGTGAAGAAGGAGTAGTGGATCTTGAGGCTAAACTAATCGGTTCTTTAAGTGATATAAATAGAGAAAGGAATAAAAAAAAAGTCTCGAAGAAGAAGAATTGATCAAGCTAAAAGAGGACTCTCAATACTGCAATAATTTCGAGGAAGCCTAACAGATCATCATGAATCTAAAATATTAGTTAGAAGAATCTAAAGTGATTCAAGAAGCTCTCAAGAACCAGTTGAAAGAGAGACAATGTTTGGAAGTTTAAATAATATCACAAAGAAAGGAAGTAGAGAAGACATAAGAGATTTTGAAAAATCGTCTTAAGGAAAGATCTGAGGACTTAAACAAGCTTGAAGGAACATTTACTTAACAAGAAAGAAGACTTGAAGAAGAAATCATATCCTTGAAGACCTAACTTGAATAGAAAAAGAGAACGAAAGAATTTATGAAGATCCATATGATGGAGAATGAAGAATATTGTCATAAACTTGAAGAAGAAGTTGTCACATTAAGGGTTAAAGTTGTCAATCTCAACAAGAATGTTGAGGAAAAGGGAATCTCCAATCAACCAGTAAACAAAGTTGAAGAGAAGTGCTATAGTTTGTTGGAAATGAAGAATGAAGAGAAGGATAAGAGTTATGCAAAATTTATCAAAGTATTTATCAAGAAGGAAGAATGCAAGCCCTAAAAGGAGAAAATTTCATAAATGAAGAAGAATGAAGAAGAAGATTACAAAAGAACTGCACCACCAAGAAGACCCTCTACTTTAAGATATCAAGGAAGCTTGAATCATTGTGAAGGAAACAAAGATCATCATCAACCAAGGCATGAATTAGGAAGGATTACATCACAAAGATTATCATTTACTTACAGGTATCATAGTTTCTTTCATGGTTATTTTCTTATTTGAAATAGCTTTGGACATAAAGTTTTAGATTGCAAAGATTATGGAATAAATGTTCAAGAAAGAGATTCTTATGTGGGCCCATACAATATCAAATGTTACAAATTCCATAACTATGGACACATAGCTTGTGAATATAGAATCATGATAGTTACTTATATGAAAGAGGACAATGATAATATATATAATAAGGTTTGGAAAATAAAACAAGAACAAACAAATGAAGAGAAGGTGAATGAAGAATAGATGAATGAAGTACTTCCATAAATTGCACTCTTAGGATTTGTAGTAGTACAAGATCATGATGAATCTAAAGGAAAAGAGGAATATGCCAGAACTTATGAAGATGATGAAGAGGAATATTACTCTACATTAGGGAGACTTCCTCCACCTTTCTGAGCCATCAGGCTTAGAGACTCCTAGTAAATATGAATATTGAAAAGGGGGAGTCTAAGCATAAACTCTACATATAAAAGAACTATCTTTCAAGCAGTCTAATGTATTTGCATATTTTGGGAAGACAGTCTCAGAGTGGTTTGATGAAAAAAGTGGAGAATATCTTGTGACATTTTTATTGGTTAAGGAGCAACTTTCAAAACACATTGCCATGTAGGTATCAATTGTTATTTATGAAGTATATCATTGGCACACTACTGAGTCAAAGATTCACGATTGTATTGAGGATTCCATACATGTATTCAAAAATGGATATATTCATTACAGATTGTTGTAGACATATAGAGTTTTATTTGTATATTGAATATATAAGAAAGAGTATGTAGTTATTAGTTGGAAAAAGTGACATCTGGGTCAACATCGTGTGCAATTGTGTAACAGAGTCATGGATAGTTTCTATGACATATGGATGTATATGGATTCATGAGATATTTGGAAGTTCTATAGAGATATATCATAGTGGATGAAAACATATTTACAAATGAAATTAGTTAGTCAAAAGAAGGCAAGAAGTGAAAGGAAGATCATAACAGGGGAAGAGAAACCATCAATAGAAGCCATACCATCAAAGTGAAATTGGTATTGTTGAGAATTATGGTCATTGATGTCTAAGAAGTGAACAGGAAAAATTTGAATTTTTTTTATATATATTTCAGGGAATTACAAGAAGAAGCACCAATGGTCAAGAAGCACCAAAAGACAGGAAATAAAGAATATACAGGAAGCCCCACATTGATATACAAAACATCTTTCAAAACAAGACAACGGGAGAGAAATAGTTAGAAGTAGTTACCATTATGTTAAAGGGTAAGAGAAAGAACAAAAGAAGAAGAAAAAACATCAGAAACATGAAGATAGGGGGAGCACATGAAGTCAAGGAAAGATTGTTCAAAGAAGATATATTGTCAAGGGGGAGTCACTATTTTCTATTGATATCAAGAGAGGAGAGAAATATCATAAGCATGAAGACAGGGGGAGGAGCCCCAAAGAGAGTTTCCCTTTTCCATTGATGTCAAAGGGGGACAGAAACATGATTTTATTTCAAAGGGGGAGAGAAACATGAGGAGAAACGTGAGGAGAATTGGTCACATGTGGAGAATGGATTTTTCTGTCAATGCCAAAGGGGGATATTGTTAGAAAGTTAGTCATCATTGATGTCAAATCTAGATGAAATCTATAAGAATTTATTTCAACCATATACAAAACTAAAAGAATCCTTGGAAATATGGCTAAGTGTTTAAGTGGTTGATAATCCCCAGAGGTGTAGTGATGAATCCCAAAGTTTCTTGAGGAATAAGGACATGAAGGACAATTTAAATGCATATAACACCCTCATAGATGGATTATCCTCATCGTTTTGTTTCCAACAATAGGTGGCACGTCATGTGGTTCCTCACAGTTGAGGAGTTATGCCCTCTTGAAGTTGGAAGCCTTGAAGAATGGTTAAGAAGCCTCTAAATAGTTACAAGTCACTAATTAAATGTTAAAGTGGTTGTGAAAATAATCTCTAAAGTTAAGGAGAGAAGTTACATTGGAAAAGTATAAATACACCTCAAGGAGTCTCTCATAAGAACATTCGCACAAACATGTTTATTGAATATTTTCTAAGTGAACAAGTGATATTTTAGTAAATATTTCAGGAAACTATGAAGGAGTGAAGTGTATGGATGTGATTGGACTACATTTATAAGGCTATCCATGGGTCAAAGTTTATAAAAGTTCAGGTGTATGTGGGTCATAGTTCATCAAAGCATGGATGTACATAGGTCACAACGTAGCAAAGCATTGATAGGTTATCTGTGGGTTGACCATTGGAAAGGCATAGATGTATGTGGGTCATAGAAGAGAAAAGCATGGATATCCACAAGTTGATAGTGTACAAGTCATGGATCTGTGAAAAGTATTGAGGATGCTATTACCAGGTTTTTGAGGATGAGGAGGAGATATAGGTCTGTAATCTAATGCACTAGGTCTGTTACATAATCAAAGGTATGTTTTACATGTGTTTTGAGGGTTGTGTCTTGATACATGCTTGAGGCATGTTTTAGATATTTGGAAATATGATTTGAGGTCCACCTTGGTGATGTTATGGTACATTTATTAGAAGCATATCTTAGCTATGTTGGTATCTAGTTTGGTATATGTTATGGTTGTTATAGACACATATTTTTGATGTTGGTTGAGGTACATTTCTTGGTGATATTGATGCATATTTGAGGAATTTATTGATGATATTATGGCACATTGCGACACACCCATGATAGGGAAAAGAAAATTAGAAAATAAATCGGCCTCCTTACAAGAAGAAATCCTCTTTCTCTCTACAGTTTCTAATTTGGAGAGTCCAAGAATCAGCCTGAGCCTCCGGTCAAGATTCTTCGAGTCTAAATCAAACGATACTTTGAGACCATGATAGTCTCACCTCTAATTCATACATGGGACCTTTTGGCCTCTGTTGTAAGTCTTATCATACTCATGACCTTCTCCCTTGCATTTCAGTGAAGTCTCAGAGTTGGCGTTAGCCCCTTTTCTCTTGGCCTCTCCTCGAATGTGACGTTGGAGATGACCACGTGATTGCAGGTGTGACCACAAGTGGTTTTGGGTCAAGCTACTTTTGGGCCTGCAATCCTTCTCAAGTCTCCACATGTCCTCCTGAAAAAACCAGGCTTTGAATTGCGGCCCGCCCTAGATATTTTAAACTTCATGCAACTCCTGTCCCCGCAATGCTACGAGATCATCGATCTCGTGATATTCAATATATTGTCTGAATTGATGGTTCATATCTACGCCTCTCAAATATACAGACCAGATCTGTCCCTCCTAGATCAACGAATGTGATATCTTCACAATTCCGGACTTCAGAATTTTGAAATATCAAGCCCTTCTTCTTCCATACTTCAAACTTCTTGAGCTAAGGATCTATAGAAACCTATCCTACTCAATCAACGATATTTATTCCACTTCGAGTGTTTGACCATTTAACCGAAATCAACGGTTCTCCAACCTTCTTCTCATTCGACGGTTGAGATGTCCTTTGGGTTTCAGATTTTTGAGATCTCAAATCTCAAACCTTCTCCCCAATGAATTTTATCTGAAGGCTACAATCCTCTGATG
The DNA here is from genome assembly GCA_900067695.1 of Picea abies. NCBI lineage: Eukaryota > Viridiplantae > Streptophyta > Pinopsida > Pinales > Pinaceae > Picea > Picea abies. Next base: position 1,452 of record CBVK0100940097.1, on the reverse strand, counting down.
CATGTCCTCCTAATATGATGATCAAGATTATTTCAGGTCTTCACTTGAAGCTCACAGATTTGTGCCATGTGTGCTTTGAATCCGATGGATATGAATCACTTTCAGACTTTACCCAAAGTTCACGGATTTGCACCACGTGTCCTTCAATTCCAACGACTATGAATCACTTCGGGACTTTACTCGGAGTTCACGGATTCACACCACGTGTCCTACAAATCCAATGACTATGAATCACTTTGGGACTTTACCCGGAATTCACACATCCATGCCACGTCTCCCTTATATTTTTTGGTCTAGGTTCACTTCGGGTCTTTGGGCCTTCGGGGTTCAGAAATATTAGTTCTCAAATTGAAAAACCCCACTACAATATTCTCAGAGCTCTCGATTGGTTGACAAGTGTCCCCATACCAATCAATGGCTCAAGGATATTTGGCTCTTCGGGCTATGGGAATATCAAGTTTCAAACTTGCCTCCTCCTAGACTCACAGTATTTAACGATTCAGATCCACTCTAGTGATCCGGCGCTTGAAGTTTACCCCAAACAATATGACGGCTCATATATGTTCCTAAGATCAGATGACTAAGATTCTACTTCGGGTTTTTGACTCTTCGGGATTCAAAAAGTTCGAGTCTCAAAGCTTGACAAGTTTTCTCTCCCGTGCATGTGAACGTTAAGACTCGTGCACCTTCCTCAGATCCAACGATTGTTGATCCTTTTCAATGTGATACAACAACCACTATCGCTTCTATTAGTCTTCAAATATTTTAAACCTTTGCTCCTCCTACGAGTTCTACTCTTGGATCTCTTCAAGACTTATGATAAGTGTTATCCCTTCTAACCTTGATCCTTAAAGGATTTCAATTTCTCATGCACTCCTTGCGTTTGGGGATTTCGATAACTTAGTTCTAAGGAATTCCTAAAAGGAAATTCTTCTCGTTCTCCTGGTGTTCCTCTGCTTTGGTTCTTTTATGCTTAGTCACTTCTTGATATCGATCAATGGTTCACATCAATTATACATCTCAGAGCTTCAAGCTCCAGGGTTCCTAGACTATTGTTGTGAAGTGAACACCTTCCCAACTTGGAGAGTTTTAATCTCTAAGTCAAGGAAAGTTAAATTATGGGTTTACAACGATGGTAACTATGACAAGAGGCTTGATTTGACTCTGGAACGGTGATGTAGCTCCGTGAGAGAGTGCCTTTGAGTGACTAAACATGGACGTATGGTAAAATCAAGCAGACATGTAGGTTCTCAAGGGAATGAACTCAAATTCATAACTTAATCACTTAACATAGAGAAAGAACCCTTTATAGACATATAAATACTCGTATACATCCATTACTTACAATTCAAAGAATAAGGCAAGAAAACACTTATCAGAACCATATAGTGTGATGAAACTACTGAAAGGGGTGCTCGTTTCCACCCAACCATAGGCTCAGTCACTCGCAAT
>CBVK0100940089.1:0-13579 GCA_900067695.1 Picea abies | reverse complement strand
AGCCCCTATCTCCACAGAGTCTAACTCTCTTGCAAAAACTACCTCCCTCTCCAATCCCACTCCCCCTCTAACAGTAATAACCCTAACCTCAGCTTAACCTTCCTCTGGAATCAACCTTTCTCCCAAATTCCTCGATCCAATATCCCTTTGTTTGACAAATTCTGACTCACTAACATCAACAGAGAGCTCATACCTAACATTATCATCTGAAATTGTTTTTTGTAACCACTCTGCTTCATTCATAGATAGAGACAAAAAAAGAGCAGGGGAAAATCTTTTTAGCATACCTATGTACGAAGCATAATTCATGGAGCTACCTTGTGAGTCCTCGTTAAGTTCAGTAGAACCCTTCATGAAGAAATTTTCCCAAAGAATATCCCATTGCTTTAAAAGCTTCCAAGTTCCAAATTACCAATGGAAACCCCGACATCAATACCCAAAGATGTTGAAATATGAAATGTTCTTTCTCTAGATTAAATAGGTGTGTCCACCTTTTAATCATTAAACCGTCGGAGCCATAGGACCATACCCTATCCAAAACCCTTTCCACATATTCAGTTTTTTTGAAGAGGAAACAAAACCAACCACGAGCTATACCAAAGTTTCAAGAGCGTAACCTAAAAAGTGTTTCCAGTTTTCCTCTGTCCATTTTCCAATATCCATCATTTAACAAGCCCAGTAACTAAAACGCCCAACCAATGCTAGTACAGATAAAGAAGAAACTTCATTCAGACCCACATCGTGCCCCAATACCATTTTTGTATTTTTCCTTCTCGGCTTCCATGATTTTTTCTCCGCGAACCTCTACTCAAATCCCTCTGATTCTCAGTCACTCCCTCATGAATCTCTACTCTCTAAAGGATTCTTATTAACACCTATATTTTTTTGTGACAGGGTCGCTTGTTCATTCAGACCCACATCGTGCCCCAATACCATTTTTGTATTTTTCCTTCTCGGCTTCCATGATTTTTTCTCCGCGAACCTCTACTCAAATCCCTCTGATTCTCAGTCACTCCCTCATGAATCTCTACTCTCTAAAGGATTCTTATTAACACCTATATTTTTTTGTGACAGGGTCGCTTGGGGTAACATACCCATCCCCTGCATAGAAACCCTCTCTATGGCAGACTACTCCAAGTTTTCTCCCCTCTTTTCTAACCTATGACTGAGAAATGAAGTGCGGTTGGGATAGGTTAGATAAAGTTTGAGCCCGGAAACGTCTCGTCGCTTCTAGCTTGAAAATTTCATCGATAATATTGATGTACCTTGAATCCTTCTGGTAGCCCTCTGATCCTCCCCCTGGCGAAATAGTTACCTCGAAATCATTGTTTGTATTAAGTGGATTTAAAAAAGGGTCCTTCTTATACTTGGGCAGTCTTGTCCTTTTAAAATCTTCTTCTTACTCTTCGTCAGTCTTAAAAATACCTTCATGGCTCCACATGTCTTGCTCCAGTGATTCTGAGTACCACGTCTCCTCAAATACCTTCTAAGACACCTACATCTATCCGACTCCTTCCCCCTCTGTCAATTTTTTCATTCAATTCGTCCCATCTGCTACCAGGTCCCAAAGTCGAACCCTGGCAATTGGTTGCTACGTACTCTATATAGATATGAGTGGATAATTGTAGACATGTATTAAAAAAGGTGGAATGTAATGATTGTATTCATAGGATGTATGATGTGTGAACATACCACCTAACAATTGAGAGTTATGTATTAGTGCAAGCTAATGATTATGTCTCACAATAAGTTACTTGCAAATGGAAATCTAGAAAAAATAATAATATGTTTGATTAGGAAGAATAATTGGAGGTGCATGCACACTTATTAGAATATGGTATAAAAAGAGGAAATATAAGTTACTTGTAAATGGAAATCTAGAAAAATTAATAATATGTTTGATTAGGAAGAACAATTGGAGGTGCATGCATGCTTATTAGAATATGGTATAGAAAGAGGAAATATAGAAAATCAAATTAGTTCTCGAAATAATAACTTTTAGAATTTGTAATGTTAATTTTATATTTTTTTAAATTAACAAATTGAATGAATCCATATATTTATAAGGTCACACATCAAAACTGAGTTTAAGGGTCTTAACATAATTGATCATTTATTTTAGTGAGTAGACCTAGATTTGTACTTGTGCACCATAGAATTTGTTTTCCTGTGCATTTGTGGCAAAAATAAAAGACTTGTGCATTTTCAAAATTATGACATATAAAAAACTAAAACTGAATAAAAAATAGAAATCTCTGTGTGTGTGTGTGTGTGTGTGTGTGTGTGTCTTGAAATTTGCATACAAAGCTCTATATCTATGTGTAGTTTCCTCAGTGATGAATATGTGGGCCATATTTAAAAACCTCATTAAAAATAAAGATAATAATAGGGCACTAGAAAAATGAGTGTGTTTTCATTTATGTAACATGAACCACTTGGTTTGTCACTCGAAAGCTAAAACCAAAGAAACCATCTCATCCAACACATAGAGGAAAAGAGACAATTCCACTGGGTTTTTTTTTAATTCATGAGAATGAGCACGTGTTATTTTTACATATAATAATAACCATATAAAAACTCCTCATCTTGGCCTATTTTTCCTCTATGAACCATAGTCAAGGCCCCTATCCCCATCCCATTTTCACAAAACCACATAACAAAACACGTAATACTACTTAGAAGAGAAAGTTCCCAAGAAAAGAGCATGTGTCGTGGTTGGAGACATTTTTTTCTATTTTTACCATGGTCTAGGCTCCTAGACCCACACTACTACCCAAAACCAATTAATGTCAGTCATATCCCACTTAGAGGAAAAAGATCCAATAGAGATGTTCTATGTGGTGTTTCTATGCATCTTTCATGACACTTGAGCCTAGGAAACCTTGTTAAAATGCCTAAGGCCCCTGTTATCCTTCCCTAACCATTGTCAAGACTCATTAGTGTCATTTAAAACATCATAATGTCCCTTGGTAAAACACTTATAGAGAGGGAATGTTTTGTGGGTCGTGGATGTTTTTCATGGTGATTCATCTCAGTAAGCTTCATTTAGGGAACAATGGCTATGTTTCCCTCCCCTAAACTTTGTTATACCTTGAGATCGATTATTGGTTCGCAACTAACCTAGTCATGGCACCCATATCCCACTTTGGACAAGATTAAAACCCTTCAAAGGTCATATGTGGTGCTTCAAGGACTCATCCATGGTGCTTGATCTTGAGAAGAAAGGTTTAGGGTTAGAGGCTCTTATTTTCCTTCCTCAATTATAGTTAAGGACATAAGACCCATCCATGATGCCTAAGACCTTGTAATTTCACCCATATTTAACTCAAATACTAAAGAGTCCCTTGAGAGGAACCTTATCATGGTTTCTAGGTGTTGTTCTTGGTGCTTGATCTCAAGAAGGTGCAATTGGGGATTAATTCCACTATTTACCCCCTTACCATGTTTATGCCTTGACACCCATTTCAAGTGCACAAAATCTACTCACGGTGCATGTATCCCACTTGGAGGCCAAAGACCCACTACAATGTTCCTCTATGTTGGTTTGAGGACTTGTCAAAGACATTTAAGCTCAAGAAGCTTCGCTAAGATCTTAAGGCACTTGTTTTCATTATTTAATGATGGTCAATGCCTTGCAACCCACCCATAGTGTGCAAAACCTTCTAATGGTATCCATATCCAACTCTAATGCCAAAGACTCCTTAGAGCGTTATGGTTCCATGTTATTTTTCATGGCACTTGATTCCAAGAAGATTTGTTTGGGTCCTAAACGCCTTTTTTTCATCCCTCGACATTGGTAAGATCTCAAGAACCATTCATAGTCCTTAAGACCTATTCGTGGTGCCCCTATCCCTCTAGTATGCCAAATATATCATATAAGGGTCTTGTGTGGTAGTTTTTAGATGCATTCAGGGTGCTTTAGCCTAAGAAGGTATGTTTAGGGCTTAAGGTTGTCACTTCCCTCCCCTAACCATGGTCAATAGACTGAGCTATTATTTCAAATACCATGACCATGATAATGCCCCAAGACCCATCTACGATGCACAAAACATCTTAATGATGACCATATCCAGATACTAGGCCAAGAGCCCCAACTGAGGGCTCATGTCATAGTTCCTATCTATTGTTCATGGAGCTTGATCTTGAGAAGATTCAATGAGGGCTTAAGGCCCTTGTCTCCCCCCTTGACCCTTAAAGAGGCCCTGTGTGATGGTTCAAGGACAAATTCAAGGCTCTTGATTATGAGAATATTCAATAATATCCCAAGGCATGTTTTTTCCTTCCTTGACCATGGTTAAGGCCCCAAAACCCATCCTCGGTGTGTAAAACCTCCTAATGGCATCCATATCCAAATCTAATGCAAAATACCCCCTAGAGAGAACATGTGTTGTGGTTTGCAAGTTTTGTTTATGGAAATTAAGCCCATGAAGCTACATTTAGGGCCTAAGGCCCAAGTGTTTTCCATCCCTAACCATTAAACTTGAGCTTTAGAAAGTACATTTATGAAATTATAACCCGAGAAGCTTAAATGTGGGCTATAGGTGTTGTTCATGGTGCATAAGCATAATAATCTTTATTTAGGGAACAAGGCCCTTGTTCTTATCCCTTGGCCTTTGTTAGGCCTCGAGACCCATTCTTGGTTCACAACTAACCCTGTCACAATGCTCATATCCCACTTGGATGAGAATGATACAATATAAAGGTAATATGTGTTAGTTCAAGGATTTGTCCATGGTTCTTTGGCCTTGTTACACCTAATGTTTTTTCTTTGATGGAGGGCAGTGTACATACCAACTTTTTTCCTTGTAGGCTAATTCTTCTTCATTTCGTTTAGTAGTATTTTTCAATAGAAATGACACTCTAAAAAGGAATTCATATGTTGGAGCTCCATTAGTTGTGTTTCCTTGATCCCACTTTCTCCATATCACCTTCGGTGAGTGCTTTGCAGGTAAATCCAGTGAGATCAAGTTGCTCATTCAATGTTGGCTCACTGTTTAGGGATAATTTTATTTGTATATTAGATACAATCTTCTATTCCAAGCATCTTTTGACTATCTCAACCTCACTCTAGTATCTCCTCTAGCAGTTCCCCCCTCTTCACAAGACTGATTTCCTGTCCTTTTTCTATAGTCACATACATATTCGACTTATCCCAACCCCCTCTTAAAAAACCTGACATGCAGATACATTCCTTCTAACTTGGGGCCTACTTTATTTTTTGGTCCTCTATAGAAATCCTTGGCGCATTCACAATAATTATTAAAGCAATACAAGAAAACAGTTAAAAAACAAAATTATGCATATCATAATTATCACAAGAAGAAGTTAGAGACATGATACCACTGGTAATATATGAATTTATAAAATGTGAAAAAATAGATGCTTTAAAGAGTATAATAATCTTGCAAAAATTCAAAATGCATCCAATGATGGAAGGTGCTTAGTTCTCCTTGATTATTACATTTATGCTTCTCCTTCTATTAATTGTGCCTGCGATCTAGCTCGACATGAGTTCTTTTGCAAAAACTAAATAATTTTAGATAATAGCTTCATTAGAAACAAAACAACAGTGTACAAACCCATTTTTATAAACATGTGATACTTAGATTATTATGATATGTTACATGCCACTTAAAAAATCTCTAAATGTGTATGTGTTTGTAATGATATTGAAAATAATGCAATATGGAAGTTATCCATGTTCTCCTTTTGTAAACTATACCTGCAATAGATAGCTCGACATGAGTTCTTCTTCCAAAAATAAAGAAATTTAGATAATAACTTCTTCATAAACAAAACAATAGTGTACAATTCCATTTTTATAAACCCTGAAGTCTGGAGACTTGACACTCTGAAAGAAATGGTTCATGATGGAATGGAAGGAAGAAATTTTCGAAGTTTCGTAGCATCGAAGTAGCGTGACATAATGACGTCACTGGGGGTGACGTGGAAGTATTCAGATATTTGCGATTCAGGAGTTTTGGGATGTGCAAAGGCGAAATCCTCTGAAGTCCCAAAGTGTTGAATCTTCGAAGTCCCAGAGCTCCGAAGCCAAGAGTTCCATAGCAAGTATCAGTCGTTGGATGCTGGGAAGTCATGGACCGTTGGTCCACCATACTTCGCGAGTTCGCCAATTTGACACTCCTAGAGTTTTGTTGGGAAGTGCTTTGGAAACTGTTGAAGCCCGGAGTCCCCAAAGCTCCGATCCACCTTAGATGTGAGCAATGAATGTGGACCATAGATCCACCATTCTTCAAGCATTTTTCAGTTCATTGTCCTATGATGTATGGGACACGTGGAAAAGGGAAACCTACGAAACCCCGTAGCCTGAAGTTTCAAGGCTCCGGATAAGCGCCCGAATCATTAGCACTGGGTGACAACTATGGTCACATGCGAACCAAGGTCTGAAGAAAAGGGGCTAGTGCCTTAAAATTATTGCAGAAAAGAGATGGGCTTAGAGATAGAAGCCTGAGAGGTTCTTGATCGACCAAGACTCGCTGAAAATGGCGTCAGATATTATTTTGTTGAACCAGATTGGTTTATGTTATTCTGGAAAATTATTAAGTCTAATAGCCTGACAAAAAATTGGTTGACTGCACATTTTGCAGAATTAACAATTGTTAGAACTGAACTGAATTGTTGCATAGTGCAGAGAAATGGAGGAGGCACAATATGCTTACAGTTCGGAGAATGAAGCTAGAGGAATGGATGTCCATTTGGGAGTTGAAGGAACAATCTCCAATGGGAATGGAGAAGAAATAGATAAAGACATGGACATGATGAAAATTATTAAAAAATTGGAAAAAGAGGTCCAAGTTCACTGAGCAGATAACAAAAAGATTATGAGAGCCAGGGAGAAATAGGGAGACTTCAACATGAAGTTCATGCATATCCTGGAAAGAATAGAAAATAAATTGGATAAGGAGAGTGGCTCAAGCAAATCAAGAATTCACTGGTCTCCTAATGAGAAAAGAAGGACAATAAGTGTTAGCAGACATCATCGTCACTCCCCGAAGAATTACAATAAGAGAGCACACAACAACTCAAGTCCATCCCTTTCCAGGAAGCATAAGAGGTCTGGGATGGATGAGATACGAGGGGAAATAAACAAAATCAAACCTCCTACATTTGATGGTGAGCACAAGAAGGATGAAGATGCAGAGACATGGTTTTCGAGCATGAGAAAGTATTTTCAATTGCATAATTATTATTCTCATGCAGAAGGTAATTGCATAATTATTCTTCTCATGTAGAAGGAAGAATTGCCATCTATCAAATCAAAGGAAAGGCATCCATGTGGTGGGATCAACTTGTGCAGGTGCAGTACATTAAAGAGAATTCAAGAAGTACACAGACTTTCAATATTAGGGGAAACAACGTCTTTAGATATATCCCATTGTATGATCTTGTCTACAATATTTCATTAAGGTCCTTAACATTAAGACTTAATAGGAAATTAAAAAAATTGATTTCTTTCTTAAAACAAAGATTTGATTTAATGTACATTGTTACTTAAGTATAAGTTAATATGAACACATTTTATTTTTCTAGAGCCAAAAGATTAAAAAACATGTCCTCTTACATAACCCTTTTTTTAATAGATATTTCTATTACACCTAATTTCATTTTCTAATATAAATGTACTATTAATCTCAAGGGAAACACCATCATTAAGTATATACTCTTGAGTATATGAATCATGCATGCCTAGTCTCCTAGAGGATTCTAAAGTCATCACAAGGAGATGATATATATTTTAATCTGATAGTGGTAGCTATAAGTAGAATGAAGTTTGATTGGAGTTGTAAGATACCAAAAAAATATTTTTAATACTTTGATCACTTGGTGTTTGAGTGGAAACAAATATTAGGTAATTCATGATTTCAAATCATCCATGTAATAGTAAAGAAACTATTAACATCATTCTAGATTAGCATACTATGTTTTTCTTAGTGTTAGGGACCTAACCTACCTAACCTCTTAAGTGGGTAGAATAATATATTTCCATGTAATAAAGGTGAATATTAATAAGGCCTTGAAATAAGGAGGAATAAGTCAATTGTAAGAAAACCTAATAGAAACTTCCACTTCTAGAAGGATCTTCTTCTAGATTGTTATTTTGATATATAGATTTAGTATAAATAAGAGAAAAGGGCATGAGAAGTTTTGTCTTAGAAAACTATTGTAATAGAGCTTTGCTCTGCTGGAGGTTTCCCCCTCGAAGAGACAAGTGAACATTGTTTCCTATCAATAAAGGTATAATTCTGGTGTTGTGGTGGCATATAATTTGTTGTTCCGCTGTTATCTCTACAATATTTCAGTATTTTGTTGCTATCTCAATGTTATTCTCGACATTATTTCTCTGTTCTTCTAATATAATAGATCTAGTACCTTACAAGTGGTATCAGAGCACTTTCCTCGGCAAACAATTGTGGGTTAATTTTATTTTTTAGGGTAGAGAATATTTCGATGTCTTAAAGCTACATAGATCTGTCATTACGTGCATAAACCAGTTGGGGAGTCATACACGCAAGAAATACAAGTGGTACTTAAGTGCACATCTATTGGCCACCCTTGCAACCCCTGTTGGTACCCCTTCGAGTAGTAGTGCATCAGACATCACCTGTATACAGATCAACCTATATCTCTTGAAGCCCTCCATAGATAAACCGATCGACCACTTGACTGCTATAGTTCCAATGAGAACAACACTCGAGAAGATACTCTCTAGTACCTAGGTAGTCGGGTAGTACGACTAAGGGCACAGTCTAGCCTCCTTAGTTGGTGCCCTGAGATATTGGGCCAAGTAATACTGTTGGACCCTGCACGTATATTAGAGAGATATAGCATAGGGAAAACCCTTGACTATAGAACCCTTGAGTACCCTAACCCTCAAGACAGAAACAAAAATAGAGCAGACAAGATCTATTGCCACACAACTGTGCCTCCTGCATTCAGGTTGCGAAATTAGTACACATTTATTCCTGTTAAGAATTTGGGCATTTCATCACGGCAGTATTCTTCATATTGGAGTATAACTTTGTAGGAGTATAGTGGTCCTGTCGGCACACTTATTTGGTACCTATCCCATTTGACTCCCCTTTTCTCCCCGATCGAAGTCATACCTTTCATTTTTATTTTTTTTCCAGTGGACCCAAGCCCCTCTTAGCTTCCCCACTTTTCCACCTATTCCATTATGTTTCCCTTCTTTCCCTGATCATCGTGGTACCTATCACTTATAAGTCCTTTTTGTGGTCCCACCTACCCATTTTTCCTTACCCACACTTCCCCTCTTCAAATGGCCACCACTCGCAGCCAATACCTGCAAGCTTCCATCAATCAAGAGACCTCTGAAATTTCCTCTACCAATTCCCACTTTGCACAATTATAAACCCACATCAAGCACAAATTTGACACCATGGACACTGAATTCATGAACTAATTTAACACCCTCTAGTTTTCTTTCAATCAGTTGTTGAACCGCTCTTCGGGTCCTTCCTCCTCAGACCAACCCGATGTTGTTGAATTCTTTCATTCTCTGCATTTTCAATCCAACTCATTTTAGTGTGACCCCCGTCTTCCCCATGTCAAGGTCCATAAATTTGATGGATCCGATCCTATGGGTTGGATCACTCAAATGGAGCATTTTTTTTTTCTGCATGGTATTATTGATGAATTGGAAAAACTTCGCTATGTTGTCCTCTATCTAGATCCTGAATGATGGAAATGGTGGCAATGGGGTAAAAATTCACCTCAAGGGTATATTCCCTAGAACTAGTTTTTTGTTGAGCACTATGATTGCTTTGACACTGATACCCACTATCTCGTTCAATTGACCAAGTTGAAACAGTCAGGCATAGTGGAAGACTTTATATCTTCTTTTGAGCATTTGGCCTTTCGAACCGAGGGCATGTTCAATGCTTTCTTTCGTGAATGTTTTATCAGTGGCCTAAAGGATGAAATATGCCCCCAGGTTCTCATAGCCCACCCTTAGACTTGGTTGGAAGCTACTAAGCATGATAAAGAAGCCCAAAAAGTTGTTTTTTCCCAGAACAAAAAACCCTCTTTTGTTCCTCTCCCTCGCCCCACTAATCCTAACCCCCTTGTCACTCCCCTCAAGGTTCAAAAATCAGCTAGGGCTGAAATGGTTGAATGCCAATTGAAGGATCTTTTCTATAATTTTGATGAAAAATATTTTCCAGGGCACAAGTGTAAGGAACAAAAGATTTTAATGGCCATTTCTGAAGATGTTCCTAAAGAAGATGTGATAGTTCCAATTGTTGAAGATCCCTCCCTTCCTGATGCTACCCCAGAGCCCGATGACTCGCCTGAAGTTGAACCACTCATTTCCCTGCATGATCTCACTACTTTCTCTGCTCCCAAAACCCTCAAGCTCATTGGCCATATTAAGAATAGGAAAGTCATCATCTTGATTGACAGTGGTAGCACCCACAATTTTATCCATCGTCTCATTACCCAGGAAACCAATTGTTATTTTCGTTCTTTCAATAACTTTCAAATCATGATAGCCAATGGTGGGTCCATGAAATGTGGTGGGCGTTGTGAAAATGTACGTCTTCAAATTGGACATTACCACCTAAAATCTCATATGTTTTCCATCGAAATGGGTGGGTGCGACATTGTGCTAGGTGTTGAATGGTTACACATTTTGGGTCCCATTCTTATGGATTTTAAGGAATTAAGCATGAAATTCCAACAAGAGGAAAAAAGGTATCACTTCCAAGTTCTCATAGTTGGTTCTCCTGAGATCATTAGTTCCCATCGCATGGAAAAAATCCTCAAGAAAGGCCACTCTCGTATTATTTCTCAACTCCATTCTATTCTCATGGTTGAGACACCCTCTGTGCATCCTAACCTCCAAGCTATTCTCTCCAAAAACCAAGCTATTTTTTCTACTCCTCAGAGACGTATTCCTTCTTGTGGTGTTCATGATCATTCCATACCCCTTGTTCCTATAATTCTTCCTCCCAATGTTCTCCCTTATCATCATCCCTTTTCCCAAAAGAATGAAATTGAGAAAATCGTGTAGGAATTGCTCCAAGCTGGTGTTATTCGCCCCAGTACCAGCCCTTATTATTCTCATGTGGTCATGGCACTTAAGAAAGAAGGTACTTGGCGCATGTGTCCTGACTTTCGTGCCCTCAATAAACTAACCATCAAGGATAAGTTTCTCATTCTTATCATTGATGATCTATTGGATGAGTTGAGTGGTGCTCAATATTTCACCAAACTTTATCTGCGTTCAGGATATCACCAGATCAATATGCAATACGTTGACATCCCCAAGACTTCTTTTTGAACTCATGAGGGTCAATATGAGTTCTTGGTCATGCCATTTGGCCTATGAAAATCCCCCTCCAGCTTCCAACGCCTCATGAATCATGTCTTCAGTGAGTTTCTCCATCATTTTGTTTTAGTTTTATTTGATGATATTCTCATCTACAATAAAACTTGGCAATCCCATCTTTCCCATGTGGATCAAGTTCTACATCTACTCTCTCAGCATCAAATTTTCCTCAAACACTCTAAATGTGCCTTNNTCTCTCAGCATCAAATTTTCCTCAAACACTCTAAATGTGCCTTTGGCACCTCAAAAGTTGAGTACTTGGGTCATATTGTTGGCAAGGCTGGTGTCCAGATGGATCCTAAGAAGATTGAAGCCATGTAGGATTGGCCTCGCCCTAAGACTATCAAAATATTGCATGATTTTTGGGGTTTAACAAGATATTATCATAAGTTTTTTCATAATTATGGAAATATTGCGGCACCTCTCACTGCTCTACTTAAAAATAATTCTTTCACTTGGAATCCTGCATCTGATCAGGCCTTTCAAGCATTAAAGGAGGCTTTGTGCACTACTCTGGTCTTGGCCCTTCCTGATTTCAAAAAGACCTTTGTCCTGGAATGTGATGCCTCCAGGAGAGGAATTAGAGTAGTCCTTATGTAAGAGGGTAGACCTTTGGCCTTTACCAACAAAGAATTTTTAGATTGTCATTTGGGCCAATCAATCTATGAAAAGGAAATGTTGGCTATTCTGCATGCAGTATATCTCTGGCACCCTTATCTCTTGGGACAACACTTCCAAATTAATACAGATCATCAAAGCCTTAATTGTTTTATGGAGTAATGACCTTCCTCTCCAGAGCAACAAAAATGGGTAACTAAACTCTTTGGATATGATTATGAGATCATTTACGAGAAAGAAAAATAAAATGTGGTTGCTCATGCTCTTTCTCGAAAATATGAAGATGAAGGGTCCCTTTTCTCCCTATCCTTCATTGTCCCAGATTGGCTCCAAGTTGTTCTCTAGGAATGGCTACAAGATCCTAAAATTTCGCACATGATCCAACATTTGCAAGGAAATTCTCTAGTTTCCCGAGGGTTCTCTTGGCACAATGATGAGATTTGCTAAAAATGATGTTTGTATTTAAGTAAATAGTCATAACTTAAATCCACGGTGCTTTCTGAGCTTCATGCTACTCCCATAGCTGGGCACTCAGGGTTTACCAAAACCTATGACAAGGTCAAACATTCTTTTTTGTGGGATGGTATGAAAAAGGATGTTCACACTTTTGTGGAAGAATGTGATGTTTGTCAATGTAACAAGGGAGAAACAATCAAAGCCCGTATCACACTACAAATGCTTCTGATTCCACCTACTATTTGGAGGGACATCTCTATGGATTTTATTGTGGGATTACCTAAATCATGCAATAAGTCAGTCATCATGATGGTAGCTGATTTTCTTTCCAAGTATGCTCATTTCTATGCTCTTCAACATCCATTTACTGCATTTATTGTGGCTCAACTTTTCATGGATCATATCTTCAAGATTCATGGCATGCCTCATTCTATTTTTCATGGATCATATCTTCAAGATTCATGGCATGCCTCATTCTATTATTTCTGATCAAGACCCCACTTTCACCAATTTTTTTTGGCAAGAACTGTTTAGGCTACAGGGCACCTAATTGCATCTCAACACCACCTATCATCCCTAGACTGATGGTCAAACTGAATTTGTCAACAATTGTTTGGAGAATTATTTGAGGTGTTTTGCATCTAAAAGGAAAAATCAATGGGATCAATGGTTACCATTATCTGAATGATGGTACAACACTTCTTACCATACCGCTACTTGCATGACTCCTTTTGAAGCAACATATGGAAAAAATCCACCTCCTGTTCTCTCCTACATGCCAGGTGTCTTGAAGTTTCAGGTGGTTGACCAAACACTTACAGTTCGAGAAGATATTCTTCATACCCTCAAAGAGAATTTGGTCACGGCTCATAATTGCATGAAGAAACAAGCTGATCAAGGTCGCTCAGAACATCAATTTGTTGAAGGCGACCATGTATTTCTTCTACTGCAACCTTATAAACAAACTTCACTCAAGGCCGAACATTGTCATAAACTGGCGCCCAAATTTTATGGTCCTTATACAGTTCTCAAGCGCGTGGGACATGTGGCCTATCATTTATCTTTTCCTAGTTCTTCTAAGCTCCATCTTGTTTTTCATGTCTCTTGCTTAAAGAAGGTGATTGGAACTAAGTGCCA
>CBVK0100940054.1:0-17101 GCA_900067695.1 Picea abies | reverse complement strand
ACCTCTCTAAGTCACATTATAATTATTATTATTATTATATTATAATTAATATTAACCAGATTAATTATCTTTTACATTTATTATTAATCACATTAAGGTGGGGTCGACCTGTACCCTTTATATTACAATTAGTGTTACAGGCAGGTCTGACTCTTGAACAATATAACAAGGGATATGATACACCCACTAGTGCTCATCCACTAGGGGCACATCCATAGGGATGTCCATATATCTGGCCTACTGCATTACACAGAACAACCAATTCTTCACAAGTTCACATGTGCTCGTCCACGGGCACGTCCACTCAACAAATCTTCTTTCCCATTGCATCACACGAGAGATTCATCTGGAGTTTCTCATCAACTTTGTTGCTCATAGGAGGCTAATACATATTCTTTATTTATGTTCTCATGACGATGCACCCAACACTTTGGGATTTCACACGTTCACCTTGTGCTCAACCACAGGAACGTCTAACTTAGCAGATCGCCTTTCCCACAGGATAAGCATCTAGAGTTCTTCTAAACTCTCTGAATGGAGGAGGTCATCTCTACATTCCAGCTCTATCTCAGATAGGAGCCACACACCCTCTTCAGGGGATTTCTCTCAGGTTTGTAAGTTGGAGAATATCTCGCATGGCTGCAATGATCCACATCTCACAAGTTTATGAGCTGGAGAATGTTTCACATAGCTGCAATCATCAACAAAAAGATAAAATGTGGAAAACCTAATTTGCTTTCATAATATATAAATTTTATTTATGGAAAATTTTTATAAGTGTGTAAAAATAAAGTTTTTCTAAAAGTGAGTTTTTATAATTGCAATAAAATATAATGTATAGGTGTGTGTACATAGAACACTATAAAGACTACATGATAGTATTTTTTATAAAAAAATTTAGAGTTGTAAAGAACAATTGGTACTAGTGCAAAACTTATTTTTCATGATGTTTATTTTTTTTACAAATTATTTAAGTCAACAAGCCCTAGAACAATGACACCATGTGTATGTGTAACACTCAAGGGAATATTAAAATCATGTGTATGTGTAACACTTAAGAAATTAAATATTGAGCATAATCCAAATGGGAGTATAAAGATCCAAAATAGAGGTCATGTTTATTGGTATCGTTCATGGCCCTTGAGAGCAAGAAGCCTCATTTGGGGCTTAAGGCACTCATTTTTATCCCCTTGTCATTGTCAATGCCTTGAGATTGATTTGAATCACACAAAACCACCTAATGGAGCTCATATTCATAGTGGGAGGCCAAGCATCCTCTATATAGGTCATGTGTCTTGGTTTAAGGCTTTGTTCATGGGTGTAGACCTTGAGAAGCATCATTTAGTTTCTAAGTCACTTATTTTCATTTTATGTCATTCTTAAGGCCCTAATACCCATTTCTAGTGTGAAAAATGAACTAATGATGATTTCAATCCAAATGGGAGTTCAAATATCCCATATATAGGTAATTTGCGGTGGCTATACGTCTTGTTCATAACTTTCAAGCTTGAAAAGCCTCATTTAGTGCCTAAGGTTCTTGTTTTCATCCCCCAATAATTACCAAGGACCAAGGACTAGTTCATGGTTTAATACCTCCTAATAATGTTCATATTCCAAGTCAGAGTCCAAAAATCCCATATAGATATCAAGTGCGGTCATTCAAGCCCTTTTTCATGGTCATCAAATTTGAGAAGCCTCATTCAAAGCCTAAGTCAATTTTCTCATTTTCTAACTATTGTTGAGGCCTTGAGACCCTTTTATGGTGTAAAACATGACCCAATGGCATTCATATTCTTAGTGGGAGGCTGAAAATTCCCCTACGATGTCATGTGTGGTGGTTTAAGGCCTCGTTCATAGCCATAGAAATCAAGAAGAATCATTCAGGAACTAAGTCATTTCTTTTCATCCCCCATGCATTATCAAGGCCCTACCAATCATCTATGGTGCACAATACAAACTAATGGAGAACATATTCTTAGTGGGAGAGAAAAGACTTATAAAAAAGGTCATTTGTGTGGGTTGAGGCCTCATTTATAGCCATCAATCTCAAGAAGCATCATTCATGGCTTAAAGCCCTTAAATTAGGGCTTATATTGTGTATTTAATGTGCTTATGAGAAGAAGTTCATGGTCTTGCAAGAATGTGGGCTTTATATTTAGAGGTAACAGATATGAATTATGTAGATTAAAAACTCCATTACCTTAAGGGCCAAGAGCATTTTCTACACTCACAGATTTAAAATTATAACAACTACACACAAAACAATTTATTATTCTATTTCCCACCTTTTTTACACATATTCATATATAAAAAAACAAATTCTCCTAGGTTTCGATAGGGAATATATGAAATAGATGTTGAAAATCAAAGAGGAAGGTGCCTACACCTAAATAAATGGAAGAAAAAAAGGAAAAGGAAAAGGAATATATATGGAATTATAGGAATTCAATGGTTGAGACAATAATTCCTTCCCTGCTTTATGCCAAGTCATTCCTTAGGTGACCTGTTCTACAAAAGATAGAGCATCTGAAAGGGATTCCTAGCTAATCCAAACTCTTTCTATAGAGTTTTCCTCGCAAGTCTATGTCAAGACTTTCCAACAGTCCATCGTGTATGTCAATCTCCACCATGAATCTAGCTATCTTTTTCTCAGAGGTTGTAAGAGATTGATTATCCACTCTGATGTAGCGACCGAGAGCGTTACCAATAGCCCCAAGAGATTTCTACTTCCAGATATGAAGAGTTAGTCCAGGGAGGAGGACCCATAAATGCTTGAGGCTAAATTAGTCCTGTAGTGGGTAAAAACTGATCCTCCATCTTTTCAGCATGAGGCTACCCCCATCTATAGTCCAAAACCGTTCCAAAATAGTAGTGGATGCTTCTAGAGATTTGAAACTGAAGCACATCCAACCTTGAGTTAGATAGGTGATCTCCAGAGCATATGTCAAGAGTGGCTTCCATATGTTGTTTACCCACTCAAAGATATTAGTTATGTCAAGAGTGGCTTCCATATGTTGTTTACCCACTCAAAGATATTAGTTCTCCAGAGATGCTTGTATGAGAATCTTCCCACTAGTGTACAGAGGCTTAGTGAGACAGTTTCTACAAGTCCAATGTCATGGCCAAGGACCATTTTCCTCTTGGAATCTTTTGGAACCCAGGGTCTGTGTTGTGAATAAGTTCTGTGAGACAATGTAGCTCTAACATGATTCTTTTGTTGATGTATTCCACTAGTTTTATGTTGGGATGGATGGGTATTATCCCCGCGGGAGGAGGGAAGGAAGGATTCAAAAGTAGTATGGCAAGTAGTGGTAGTAGGAAAGGTTGATAGGGAGGGAATCTAAGAATAAAAAGAGGTGGGAAGGTGATAGGAAAGGGAATTCATGACTGGCGGGTAAGGAAGTGGCTCATGATGAGAGGCTTATGGATAGTTGAGAGGGTAGGTGTGTGGGGCCACTTATGGATAGTTGAGAGGGTAGGTGTGTGGGGCCAGAGAGCTGGTTAGAAGAGGGAAGGATGAGGTAGTGTTAGGATGAATGAGTTGAGAAAGATCGTATGTAGAGGTGAAGAGGCCCTCACTATTCTAGAGGGCCTCGTCAGCAGCACTCATGAGTGCACTGACATCCCTCTCCATCAGAGAGTTGACAAGGTCACAGATGTCTCCCTTGTCATGATGTGGTGAAGGGAAAAGGGAATAGTGTGATTTTTTGATTTGGGGAACATGTCTATATGGTAGATAAAAAAAATGGTGGTTTAATCGAGAAGGAAGCTATGGGCCAGTGATGTCTGCAGACAGGGAGGATCAGTAGCTACAGAAGATACTATCCAAAAGCACAGTGTCAGAGAAATGGATAATAGCGTTGGTAGGTGGGTATTTTCAGAAAGGGTTGGTGGGAGACTACGTGCAGAGTGTTGAGTTATGTGGAGCTATAGTGGCTATCATTTGGATAGAACAAATAGGTCGGGATAGGTTTAGGGTCAAGCATGGTCACACGATAAGTAGTTTCATAGCTCACCATTAAGTTCTAGGGGCCAAGATCTTCTCACTCAGGTCTAGTGTAGAAGTCGATATCTTCTCACTCAGTTCTAATTTCAGGAGTCAAGCTCTCCAGGAGAAAGCACTTTTGTAACTCAGACAGGAGAAAGTTCTGTTAGTAAGGTTTTGGACACACTTTTACTATCTTTCAAAGAAATTCATTCTCCTTCTCCCTTACCTATATACCTTGGGAATTATGTCCATTTGACTCCCTCGGATATAGATTCTACAAGACTTAATAACAAATCAGATTTGGTCTGGGGCACTGCTCATACTTGGTCTAGAGGGATCAGATATGGACACTCCCCGATCAAAACTATAAGTGCCCAATGCAGAGAGGGGCCTTCTCTACCTTCTTCCACAGTCACACTCACTCAAACTACAGATATTGGGGCACTTAGAGGCATGAAATCCATAGCAATAAATAAATCATGATCTTTCTCTCCCTCAATATTAGAGGGGTGGGAGGCCCCCTTAAATCCTCTACATTCAGAAGAATTCTTGCTCGGACCTCACTTGACATTATTTTTCTCCAGGAAACCTTGGTGGATGGACAAAAAGCAATATATTTTCTCTCTAAGTTTCGCCTTGACTGGTTCACATGTTCTGTAAAATCTCTTGGAACTTCAGGGGGGTTAGCTGCCTCCTGGGACCCATCAAAGTTTGATCTACATCCTTTTCTAAGCAGTGGTGTCCTTTTACTCACTGGATCATGTCGGTGGAATAAACAACTCATTAACTTCCTCAATATTTATGGTCCTTGTCAAAAAAGGAAATATTTTTGGGAACTGGTGGAATCTCGTGGCCTGCTATAACTCCAGAATTTAATCATTGTTGGGGACTTGAATTTAGTATTAGCACAGGATAAATTTGGGTATCATCCTCCAAAAAAGATCCACTGGCCTATTTTTTCATCTTACTCTTCCATTCACATGGTTTGGTCGATTTCCCCTTGGCAGTACTGACCTCAACTTGGCATATGACAGATCTGATTTAGACTCCATCTCAAAATGTCTAGATCGATTTTACATTTCAGACATTCTGGCCACCACTGCAGGTAGAATCAGAACATGGGCAGACACGCCGTATCTCTCAGATCACACACCAATCATACTTCAGTTTGGCCCTCATTCAAAGCGGACTATCTTTCAGACATTCTGGCCACCACTGCAGGTAGAATCAGAACATGGGCAGACACGCCGTATCTCTCAGATCACACACCAATCATACTTCAGTTTGGCCCTCATTCAAAGCGGACTATCTACCCATTTAAACTCAACTCGTGTTGGCTATTGGAACACGATTTCACTGCCATAGTAAAATATGTGTGGTATGATCCTCATTTCCAGCATGGTATGGGAATTCAACAATGGTTCATTTCTAAAATGAAACTTCTAAAAACTTATATTAAAAGATGGGTTGTACAACATAATAATCACACCCAACAGAAGCTTCAAGAGCTCGAACACAAGATATTTGTTCTACAACACTCTAACATATTGACTGGACTTGCAGGAGACAAACTTCTTCATTGTAAACAACTAGAAGCGGACATACATAAGATCTTGTTGGCAAAAGAGGCTCTTTGGAGACAAAGAAGTAGAGTAAACTGGATAAAAAAATGGAGATCTCAATACAAAATTATTTCATTCTTTCGCCATCTCCTCCAGGAACAAAAAACACATTTGGGATA
Organism: Picea abies; assembly: GCA_900067695.1. Lineage (NCBI taxonomy): Eukaryota > Viridiplantae > Streptophyta > Pinopsida > Pinales > Pinaceae > Picea > Picea abies. The sequence continues at coordinate 11,372 of CBVK0100940054.1, read as the reverse complement.
TCATGGATGATATAGGTACAATGCACTGTGGACATCAAGACATCAAATCTGTAGCCATAGATTATTTTTAAAAAAATTATGAGGAAAGATCACAGGTACACCTTCAAACCCAAGTTTCAGTGGCACAAATCTTTCCTCATTTTGTCACAGCTGAGGAAAACACTCTACTAGATAGGCCTTGCACTTACAAGAGGTACAGACTGCTCTCAAATCATTTTCAAAGGCCAAAAGTCCAGTTTTACCTCCATTTTTTCAATTTGGTGGGGCCTGAGCTTCTGGAACTAGTGCCTGAGCTTCTGGAACTAGTGGAAGACACTAGACTTCATGGTAAGATCTTTCTAGAACTAAAATACACCTTATTGACACTTACCCAAAAGTAAATCATCCATCCACCTTTGGTGATTGCAGGCCAATAGCTCTTTGCAACCTTTTCTATAAGCTCATTTCAAAAATCATTTTCATTTGAATCAAACCCATCCTCTCACACTTATTGTCTAGAGAAAAAATGGGTTTGTAAAAGGGTCGACAAATCCTTGACACCATTGGCACTACTCAAGAATTCTTGCACAGGATCCAACAAAATAAATCTCGTGCCCTTATCCTCAAACTAGACCTAAAAAAAGCCTTTGACTACGTTGATTGGGACTATCTTAGACTTATTTTAACACAACTGGGGTTCAACCTTTCATTGATATCTTAGATCATGAGTTGTGTCACAAGTGCAACCTTTACAGTGTTGATTAATGGCGAACCATCTTCCTTCTTCTATAGTTGCAGAGGCTTGCATCAAGGCTTCCCACGTTCTCCCTGCTCTTCATCTTGGTTATGGAAGGCTTGAGTCTCTTCCTCAAAAAAAGTCAGGCAGAAGGAAAAATTATAGGAATCAAAGTCTCTAGGCTGGTCAAAAATCTTCATATCCTCTTCACTGATGATGTCCTTATAATGAAAAATGGCAGTCCGCTAGAGTGGAAAGAAATATATGGAGTCTTAAAAAAATTATGCTACGCTACAAGCTTACAAATCAATTGGGCCAAGTCGATTTTCCACTTCACCAATATTCAGGACANGTCAATTGGGCCAAGTCGATTTTCCACTTCACCAATATTCAGGAACATGATCTAGATATTATTTTGGCTATTTTCCCACACAATTTCACACATCTCTCACATGGTATGCATTATCTTGGTTACTTTATAAAATTTGAACACCAGAAGGATTCATACTGGGACTGGCTGCAAACAAAGGTGAGTAAAAAAATCAACAACTAGTGTAACAGGTGGCTAACTATTGGAGGAATATATACACTTATCAAAGCTACTCTTGAAGGACAATTGGTTTACTGGATGCCACTGGCTGCCATTCCCCCACCAGTCATGCATAATCTCAGGAAAATTACTTATAATTTTCTCGAGTTTGGATGTAAAGAAAAACACAATCTGCATCTTTGCAATTGGGAAGTATTAGCATTGCCAAAAAACAGGGGGGTTGGGGCATTAGAAACATATTCAAATTCAACTATGCTCTGGCAACCAAATCACTCTGCAGAGCATTAACCTCTACAGGAATATGGAACTCGGTTATCAAGGATAAATATTTGGCCTCTATTTCAGTTCCGACTTGTCTCCTTTAGGCTCCTCCTCTCCCCTGGGAAGTCTCACAGACATGGAGAAATAAGAATAAATATATACATTGGATCAAACCTTGGATCAGTTGGATACCTAGTTCTGGCCATTCCATCAAGATCAGCATACAATGCATCCTTGGCATGGGCACATCCTCCTTCTTGTCTCCAACACTCATTACACATCTGCACACAAAAAAATACATTATTTATACCAAGCTTCAATTCACAACGATTTGGGGACTCCGACTCCGGGCTGGATTACGAGTGGCACATTGGAGCTTCCATGTTTTCTTGCAAAGTAGTGGGACCGTTATTGTCAGACCCGTACTAGATCAGGTATCTATTTACATCATGGTGCAGACCAACTCTTGTGGGCAGGGGATGATTGCTCAGGACATATAACAGTCTAAAATTTATATTTATCAATCATCAAGTCAGAAAATTTACCCAGCACTTCTGGTTGGCGCAAAAATTTATGGAACTGGAAAATCCCCTTAAAGGTTAAGTTGTTTATTTGGCTTGCTGACAAAAACAAAATATCTACTTGGGACAATCTATTGAATAAAGGCTATATCTGCTCCAATATTTGCCAGATATGTTTTGAGGAAGATAAAATGATGATACATCTGTTCATACATTACAAATTTGCCAGACAGGTCTGGAATTTAATTGCTCGGGTCATACACCTCACCTCTGCCTAGAATGGGACACCATCTTAGATTGTTTTGCCCACTGGATTTCCAGCGAGCTTTCCTACAAGATTCTACCCCCTTTGGTTATCTGGCATGTTTGGTTGGCTAGAAACAACTTGATATTTAATAATATTACACCTTTTATACATTCAGTTGTTTATAGAGCCCTTGGCCTTCACCATATTTGGAAAGAAGTCTATCCTTGCAAAGGAAAAACAAAAATTTTGATAAACCCCTCCATTGTTGAGAATATTACTTTGGGCTAGTTCAATGGTGCTGCCCAACACAATGGAGATTTGAGTGGTGCAAGGAGATTGATTATACTGACTAAAAACTCCCATTACAGGTGGACTTTCAGTTGTGGTCCAGGCACCAACACAAGGGAAGAATTGTTGGGTGCCTAGGAAACACTTCACTTGGCCATGCGGCTCAATATTGATCACCTATAGCTGGTCGGCGACTCCAAATTTGTAATAGATTAGCTCAATCATAGTGGTAAGCTTCAACCGATCACCCTCTTGGCTTGGATGGACCAAATCAACAATCTACTTTTCCACTTCAAGAAGCTTATCTTCTCACATACTTCTCGTGAGTTCAATAGGGAAGCGAACCTACTATCTAAGACAACTCTACAAAAACAAATAGGTATGATCATCTACACTCATTGGTTGGATGAACATGAGGGACCCTCTAATTCTATGAAAATTTTCTAATTGTCATCATCACATGTATATTTCCTTCGCATATCTTGGCACATTTTTGGCAGAAACATCTCGACATTCTCTTCTTTCGGTTTGAGGTTCCACTTTTTTTTCTAGGGTAACATCACTCACCTTCGAATTGGATTCCCCAATTGAATGAGATGGAATCCCTGCCTACTGGTCTGACTCAGATCTCTGAATGTATCTGTTTATGAGAACAGATTATATTTTAATATAATTGAGTATTTTTTTCTTATGGCAAAAAATAAGCTATGCCTTATTCTAACACAAAGGACATATTAGAATGGAGAAGGGGCTATAGGGATTGTGAACCCCACATGAAACTTTATCTTGACATGACACAATCTAAAAAAAATTAGATGTTCAAAAATTCCCATGATTACTTGAGGCTTGGCCATAAATGATATAAGAAATGTAAGTTTGGTATGTTAGAATCAACAACAAACATAAAACTTGTAGTTGCAAATACCATGTAGAGTGTGCATATTATTATCAAACATTTTAGATGTTAGTATTTTTTTTGCATACTAATTGTGTGAAGAAATTATTTAGGACACTACCTATAATTACATCAAAAGACTGTAGACATAACATTATGTGTCCAAGGCAAGACTATCATACATATTATGCAAAGTCTTCTTTAGATGGGACAATTGTGTGCAGTTAGTTGGTATTATGGAGTGAGTACAAACATGAGAGTGAATAACATGCATTTGGGAAGTGGATTATTGACACGAGCAACTTCAAACATGTTAATTTATTAACCATGAGATTAAAAAGAAGGAAGACAATTAAATTAGTGAATTCCCAAGTGACATTGGTTTAGGAAGTAATTTTCATTTCATTTAATGATTGACTATAATATATAATTATCACATGCCTTATCTTTTTCCACTAATGTTGAGAGTATGCAATTTCATCGATGAATTTAAGGAAAAGATTCAACATTACATTCAACATGTCCATATGGCTCAATGGAAATATGATCAATTCAAAAAATGTAGAGATACACCCCCCTCTAAAGTGGTTGATTTTTGTATAGAAAAACACCCAACAACTACAAAATTAAAGAGACAATATTATATTTTGTGTAGGTGAGCATAATCGTCCACATCACTTAAATGCATGGGTTAGATAATAGCAAAGGGACACATATATAACTTGAGTGGGCCTAATGGTTAATAGCATGTGTTTCCTCTTAAGAGGTCACAAGTTCGAATCAAGAGAGAGAATGGTATGTACACAAGCTTGTAGACTTAAGAAATCAAATCATTGCATAGAGAGGGTTTCATGTCCCACAAACAAGGGGGTCTCATACATACATTTTGTGTTTGGCTAGGTCATTACCTTAAAATTAGATTATTATTATTATTATATGGAAATAGTAGAACATTTACATAAGTGATTATTATATACAAGACATCCATAATGTACAACATTTATTTTAGTTGTTATATGATGAATTGATCACAAGTGATATACAAATCCATAGACATTGGATTTAGTAAGATGGTTGTGTAGTTCAATTAAAAAATGTGCATGTATTTCAATGGTTTTGTGTGATGTATATGGAACTATTTTGAGATGAGACATGGCAAAGGAGAGCACATTGGTGTAGGTACATTCATCCAAATTACTCTACATAGGAAAGAATTGAAGTTTACCACACTTGTCTATGTTTGAGCTGATGGTATTGTAGTCTAATAGTGTACATTAGCAATGTGATAACATTCAAGAAGGAAAATATACGTGTGAATGTTTTTTTGGGAGTTGACAAATGTGGACCTATCATGCACATATTATTTCACATAGCATGGAACTTGTTAATTTTATTCAGTTAGAATATCAAACAACTCTACCTTAGAAATATAGACAAGAAAAATGGATTTGTTTTGTGATATGTGTAGCAATGGTGTATTTGATGAGTGGGAAATATAGATCTAGTTGATATATGGGACTTAAAGTCACTTGTTTCTAATCAAATTTCAATTTTTGAAATAACCCCATTGGAGGGGAACCAAACATGCATTTTTGGAGATTACAATCATGTCTCGTGTCTTGTACAACTAGGTACAAATATGTATCAAGTAGGGGTTTTATTACAAGTTGCTTCTCATCATCCAAATGGGAGTATAAAGATCCCAAATATAGGTAATGTTTATTGGCCTTATTCATGGCCCTTGAGAGCAAGAAGCCTCATGTAGGGCCTAAGGGGCTCATTTTTACCCCCTAGCCATTATCAAGGCTTTGAAATTGGTTTGTATTGCACAAAACCACCTAATGGAACTCATATTCATAGTGGGAGGCCAAACATCCAATATGCAGGTCATGTGTCTTGGTTTAAGGCCTTGTTCATGGTTGTAGAGAATCATCATTTAGTTTCTAAGTCACTTATTTTCATTTTTGGCCATTGTTAAGGCCCTGAGACCTATTTTTAGTGTGCAAAACGACCTAATGGTGATTGCAATCCCAATGGGAGTTTAAATATTGAATATAGAGGTCATGTGTGGTGTTTGTAGGCCTTGTTCATAGTTGTCAATGTTGAAAAAACTCATTTAGTGCATAAGGTTCTTGTTTTCATCCCTTAATAATTACCAAGGACCAACGACTAGTTCATGGTGTGTAATACCTCCTAAGGATTCTCATATTCCAAGTTAGAGTCCAAAAATCCCATATAGATTTCATGTGTGGTCGTTCAAGGCCTTGTTTATGGTCGTTTGAGAAGCCTCATTCAGGGCCTAAGTCAATTTTCTCATTTCCTAACTATTGTTGAGGCCTTGAGACCCTTTTATGGTGCGCAAAATTACCCAATGGAACTCATATTCTTAGTGGGAGGCCAAAGATTCCCCTACAATGTCATGTGTGTTGGTTTGAGGCCTCATTCATAGCCATAGAACTCAAGAAGCCTCATTCAGTTGGTTTGAGGCCTCATTCATAGCCATAGAACTCAAGAAGCCTCATTCACAAAATAAGTCATTTGTTTTCATCCCCCAACCATTATCGAGGCCCCGCTAACCATTGATGGTGCACAATACCAACTAATGGAGAACATATTCTTAGTGGGAGAGAAAAGATGTCTGAAAAGGTTCATTTGTGTGGGTTGAGGCCTAATCTATAGCCAGCAAGCTCAAGAAGCACCATTCATGGATTAAGGCCCTTAAATTAGGGCTTATATTGTGAATTTAATGTGCTTATGAGAAATAGTTCATGGTCATGCAAGGATGTGGGATTTATATTCAGAGGTAACACAAATGAATTATGTAGATCAAAACAACCATTTCCTTGAGTGTCGATGCCATTTTCTACATTCAAAGATAGAAAATCATAGCAACTACACACAAAACAAATTATTGTTCTTTGTGGAAGGAAGTTAAACCACTTAAGAAACATTGTATATTTACCTTCTCACCTCAAATATATCCAACATGCCTTGACGATTCTAATTTTTTTTTGCATAATCCTCCATAGTCACGTTCCCCAATTTGAGATTAAAGAAATAATGCATTTTATTATCATAACAGTTCTCAAAAATATGTATTTGTTGGAATTAATTATTAGTAGAATCAACAAGCACAAAGTGGATCAAATATGGTTGAGTATTTGGGGAAAAAGGAAATGAAACCAATTAAATGTTGGAGACATGGAGGAGAACAAATGCATAATTATTCCCCACAACATGGAGACATGATGAGGACTGTGCACAACATTCAATAAGATACTACAATTGATGATGTGGTAAGTAAGCTTCCTTAAATTTATGCAACCTTGGATAATTATTAAGGATATCATAAATAAAACATGATCAAGGCTTAGGGAAATATTTCCAAGCAACCTTCACTCGTGCTCCCAGATTCTAAGGTCTGCCAGGGTTTCAGCCTGATATTCACTAAATAGTTCTGACTCTCAACTTCATGGCGATGGTTGGAGGGGGGATATTTGATCCCTCCTATAGTCAAATTATTGCAAGCAAGAGATCAAACCCTCGAGGGCCTTTGTCCTCCTCTTCACTCAAACAAAATGACTCCACAGACAACCAAAACAAAGATAAAGGGAAAATATTGAATCCAAGTATGGAGGCAAACGCAATGGGTACTGACACCCAAAAAACTTCACCAAGATCTAGTACCACAAGTTTCCTCCCCAAAGCGATGGAGAAACTGACATTTGAAATCCAAATAGAAAAAATCGGTGGCTACATACAATACATGCAAGAGCATGCTTTCATTGGAAAATTTCTAAGAATCTGGCCGATGGAGAAATCTCTAACCTGGTGGATCATCAAAACTTGGAAAATAAAAGGCCAAATCGATTTGAATATCGGCTCCAAAGGATTCTTCAGTGCAATCTACTCCAATCTTGAAGATCATGAAAGAATCTTTGAAAACAATCCATACTTCTTCAACTCAGTAGGACTCCATATCCGACCTTGGATAGAACAATTCTCCCCTAAAAAATAAGATTTATTTGTCACTCTGATTTGGATCTGACTCTACTCCCTCCCTCAAGAGTTCTGGGATGAAGAAAACTTGGCATCGACAAAAATCTAGGACGATTTGTTAAAACTTCAGAAATCACCAAAACCAAGCGTTATACAACATACACTCGCATGTGTGTTTATATGGACCTCACAAAGCCTTTTCCAAATGAAATCAATCTTTGTTATCAGGAAAATGAATGGGTCTAGACCCTATATTATGAGCACATTCCCTTCCATTTCATATGATGTCATGAACATGGACATCTCTTCCAAGATTTCCCTCTAAATGCACAAAAAAAAATAATGTTGCAAACCCTCAAAGGGATGAAGAAGGATTCAAGAAAGTACACACCTAGAAAAAATCACGACACAATCATAACCACCAGATGGAAAATAGAGGCCTCAAATCACAAAATCCCTTTGTTTCTCTCTCGCAATAAGTTGAGGAAATCCCTCCCCTATAACAAACACATCTTGAGACTGAGAGCATCTACGAAGAAGGGCACAAACCGGAAGAATCAAGAAAAAGATGCAATAAAACTCCACAGGAGACCACCTCTCAGCTTGACAAAAAAATGGAACCACAAGAAGATCTACCAGACTCAAATGGAGGAGAGGACACAGACTTGGGCAATCTGGATCCCCACTCAATCACCACAGCATGCAAGCAACAAAACCTTAGTTCGATCTCCAAGAAACAAGTGAAACTTCTCAAAGAATCCCTCATTTGAAATCCAATCTCTCAGGAGAAGGTACCATAAGGTAATCCTAAAAACCCTAATCCAACCTCTTCTCTAGGAATAAAATCATCCTCTTCCTTACTGCCAAAGATACCGAGAGAATATAAAAAGAAAAAGGGGAGGAGATCCAATAAACAACTGCTCACTAATCTCAGCAAATACTTGGCAAGGCACATATCCCTAGTGTTTGAATTTTTTTTTTCAAACCCCCCCACCTTCCTCATGAAATTTATATCCTAGAATATGCATGGCCTTAATGGAAAAACCAAACATTGAATGCTCCAACAGAAAATATCTCAGGAAAAACCCTTAGTCATTATGATACAAGAGACCAAAAGTCCCCACTCTCTAGTTTTCTCCTTAGTAGAATGACTCTGGTTAGGATCCCAAGCCATGGCTATTGATGTTGTTGGGGCATCAGGGGACTTGGCCCTACTATGGAATCCAAGTATCATCTCTCTCTCCAAATTCTTTTCTACCAAGCACACGCTTATGAGAAAATTTCATCTAATTGGTTCCTCTACTTTTGGATTTCTAACTAATGTCTACAAACCCCAGTCTAATCCTAACAATGGAACCTTTCTTGATTCCATTCACATTTTGAAAATCATTATCTCGTGAACCATTGGATACTTAGAGACAACTTCAACCTCATCGCCTCCCTCTTAGAGAAAAAAGGGGGCCTTCGCAGGCTTGACCAAGATTCCCTACATTTTTTTGACACCATCAATTCCCTCAACCTCATTAACATTGAGACCTCCAATGGACACTTCACTTGGACCAACATAAGGTGAGGAATTCACCAAGTGGCCTCCTATATTGATCGCTTCCTCATATCATAATCTATCCTCCTTGACAACCTCCATCTAGATGCCACTTTCTCCCTTTCTCTAGATCATATCACTGGCCCATTCAACTGCTCATGGATATTCAAGGAATCCCTTCCAACTTCCCCTTCCATTTTGAAATCTTCTGACTCACCCATACTTCCTTCCTGGATACCTTCAAGACTTGGTGGACCTCCTACAACTCCCTTCCTGTTCCCCCATGCTTCGCTTCCAGAAAAATATTAAATTTATCAAGCATCAACTCAAAATCTGGAACAAAAACACATTTGGAAACATCTTGCAGGAAAAGCATAAGCTGCAAAAAGACATGGAGAAGCTTCATCAAAGAATTATAAGCAATGTAAGATTTGACTCTCTAGGTCAAGAGGAAAAAATTCTCCATATTAAAATAACTAAAAAAGATCGTCAGGAAGAAATCTTATGGAGACAAAAGTCTAGAATTAGATGGCTCAAGGAAGGAGAAAAAAATACCAAATTCTTCAACATATCTATGGTGCAACGTCAACACCACAATCACATCAGCTCAATCAAGAAAAACCAAGGAAAATGCCTCACCGACCATCAGGATATGGAGACATAGCTTGTTTCCCACTTCCAAACCCTTCTCACATATCCCCAACAAAATAGAAACTCTTCTATCAATAAAATTTTGCAACACATCCCCACCCTTGTCACAGATGAACACAATATTTCCCTCATGATACCCATCTCCTAGGAGGAAGTCAAACAATTGGTTTTTGATATACCAAAAATCAATTTGATATACCAAAAATCAAGTCTCTTGGGCCCGATGGCTTCACCATAGACTTCTATCAAGCATGTTGGCCCATCATTCATAGAGATGTTGGGAGGTAGTCGAGCACTCTTGTTTACACAGTATTGTACTCCCAGCCCTAAATGAAACCTTTTTGTCTATGATCCCCAAAAAAGATAAGGTGGAGGACCCTAACAAATTACAACCTATTTCTCTCTACAATGTTATCCCCAAAATCATTACCAAAACCATCACCAATAGACTCAAGCCCCTGCTCCCCTCTCTCATCTCACTAGAGAAAATTGGCTATGTGGAAGGGAAAAAAATCATGGATGGCATCATTTTAGCACATGAATTAATTCATTCTCTAAAAACTACCAATACTCTAGGAAAGTTACTAAATCTCGACTTGCCAAAAGAACTTGACAAGCTAAACTGGCATTACATCTTTTTCACCCTTCGGGCCTTCGACTTCTCTCCTCTCTGGATAAAATGGGTCATTTCCATTACCTCTTCATCCTTCTTCTCTTTTCTTGTTAATGTCTCCCCCTCCCAGCCCTTCTCACCATCCTGAGGCATCAGGCAAGGTGATCCTCTCTCCCCTTTCCTCTTTATTATGATGGTGAAAGGACTTGGCAGAGCTATCAAAGTTGTAGTTGCAAACAACAAAATATGGGGTCTTTGTTTGCAAAATGATGACCAACCCTCTCACACCAACAGTTTTTTGATGACACACTTCTCATGGCCCAGCCTTCAATACAAGAGGCCAAAGTAATTCAACAGATCCTCAAGGATTTCGGGCAATCCTCGAGAATGGATCTCAACAGTACCAAATCTCAAGTCTCGTTCTTTCATACCCCTCCTATAGTCCATATGCATATCACCCAAACCCTGGGATTCCAAAAAAGAAACCTCCCCTCCAAGTACCTTGGGGCCCCTTTAACCTCCAATAGTCTTAGGCAGGCTTCATGGGAGGAATTTCTTTCCAAGCTTCATAAAAAACTAAATAACTGGTCCTTTAGAGCACTCAACGCTCTAGGACGTATTCTTCTCCTCAAATAGATTTTGTAAGCCATGCCTCTCTATCTTTTCTTGGTGCTTGATGCCCCCAAATCTATCCTCAAATCCATTTGGAACCTCCAACACTCCTTTCTATGGGAGGACACAAAGAAAAACAATAAGTGGGCACTCATAGCTTGGGAAACTCTTTTCCTTCTGAAGTTTGGAGGTGGCCTGGGCCTCATAGATCCAGAGATCCTAAGTTCAGTGTTGGGAGCCAAGACTTGGTGGAGATGGTTGGTGGAAAAAAACACCCAATGGGCTTACCTCTAGCACAAAAAATACTTCCCCCACATGGATTCTCAAGACTTAATTTGAATCTACCACCTCATCAGAGGCTCCAACATCTGGAATAAAGCATGGAAAAACAAATCCCTCATTAGCACTCATTGTTTATGGGAATTTGAGATGTCCAAACCGCACTTCTTCTGGGAAGATGCATGGAAATAGCCCCCC